>JAUJPO010065346.1:0-26905 GCA_032270745.1 Tiaropsis multicirrata | reverse complement strand
TTTCTTATACCCTAGGCAACATTTGTACCAAGTTTCATGCTTTTATCACCATTTGAAGTATTATTGTGCTAAGCCACCCCACTATTGTGTTTGCGAGATAGCACAAGAATGCGTAACATTTTGTCACGACAAAATTACTTTCCGCAACACGAATAGTTGCGATTTTAAATGATAGCTATTGATTGTAAATACCACAATTGCCTTTCAAATAATTTACACGTTTGATACAACAATTTTCCTGTTTTTACTTTGAATTCGTTACATAACCACAATTTCCAAAATTAGAATCTAAGATAGTCTTGACTAAAAGTTTAACCCAATTAAACTTATTGAAATTTAATTAAAAATTAATTGATCATCACTTGCAAGACACTAGCGTGCTTAATCGAACCTTAAGAATACGTGTTCAATTTCCTTGCGAGTTGACCCCTAAATCTATACAAAAAAATATTTAAACAAACGGGGGTACTGTAAATTGAAATATAAATTGGAAATACCTATGAGACTATCAATCTTTGACCCCCTGATTTCTTAAGAAGCTGAACCTGTACTTAAGCTCTATTTGGATCAAACAAAACTTTACAAGAAACTGAAGTTTGACGTGGAAAAAAGGAGAAATTGTCACACAACATGGGTATTAAGATATTGTTATCAATCCTAGTTGCAAGCATTGCTGCACAAACTAATGTCCAAAGATGTAAGTTAGAACAGACTTTTCTTCGATCAATCAAAAAACGGGGGTCTTGTAGAGAAGAGTGGATAGCAGTTGAGTACTTGAGCAAAAATAGTTGCTAGGTATATGCATAAATTAAGAGTTGGGACTTCAAGCTTCCAAAGCTTTCTAAGGGTCGCAAAATACAACAGAAAAAGTCAACAGAGTCTCTCGATTTTTAGCGAGGTTTGAGAGGTCTGCTCCACACGGGTATAGCCATGATTTCTCAACTCAGTTCCCCTAGCTCCCCGCGATACACTCCCATCGCAACAAAGTCAGTACCCCCCCCCCCTCCCCAGGCCTAGCCCTAGACTTGAATTGATAGAATGTATTTCCAGATTTAAAGGATAAAAACATAATAACTTCAAGTAGAAGAGGGTCTTTTATTTTACCTTTAGAGATAAAAACTAGTCGCGTGGTTCTTAAAATTGATCTAAGGACTAAGCTAGGAAAATTTATATCGTATATGTTAAAAGAAACTTCTTGTTAGTATGCGTTTCATTTTCTTGTTACATCACCAGTAAACTGTGGTACAAAAGCAACAGTATCAGAAGTCTCGTTGGTAATCGACTCATCCGGAAGTATCAACGATGAAGAATACACAAACCTTACCAGGTTAGTACATCAGGGTCTGTTTGAAAAAGTCGCTTCTGTTGCTCCATGTAGAAACCAGGACAGCATCACTTATTTACTTTTTATTTCTTTTATAATACAATCCTGGTTTCTACACATCAAACTATTTGTTTTTAGTGACAATACTTTTGCAACAGACTTTATTGTTGGACGGAATGACCATTTTTCAAACAGACCAGGTTTCATTCAATATTTCCAAGAAACTAAAAAAGCCGAGTCAATCCAATCTTTTTCTGCAGTATGAAAGTGTGGAGTATGGAGTGTGAAGCGGAAACATTGCACTGGTATTAATTTCCCTGGCTTGAACACGCGACATCTTCCTCGCTATAAATTTAAGTTTATACTTATGGCCAAAAAGAACAATTTTATGTTGCAACTGAAAGTAAAACTCATATTTCCGTCGAATGAGGCCTAAAATAAAGATATCAAATTTTGAAATTGGCGTGACAGAAATGCTTCGGATTGCCTTCCTAAATAGCTTAGTCGGGTATAACTGAAGTTGGCACTTAAAGAATTAAGAAGAGAATGCTTATCAATAATGAATCTAAAACATATTTTTCAATCAGCTTTGCCAAGACAATTGTAGAAGAAGTAACAATCAGTCAAAATGGAAATCGAATGTCTTACACCAGCTTCTCAACAAACGCCTACATCGAAATCTCATGTCATGACTTTCAAACCGCTGATACGTTTGTAGCTCAAATCGATAAAATTGACCGCAGTAAACATGATGATTTTACTGGTATCGAAGACGGATTGGCCAAAGGAGACCAAACATTGCAAGAGAAAGGATGCGGGTCTAAACCAGATGTCAAACAGTTCTTGATTTTGCTGACAGATGGAGAAGCGAATCGAGGAAGCTCTGCGACCGCACACATAAAAAAAGGCGAGGAAATCCGAAAAAGAGGAGTTGAAATTTTCGCCATTGGCATTGGGAATTCGGTCAATATGGCCAATTTGGAATTGATTGCTGGTGATAAAGCACATACTCATAAGGTTGATGATTTTAAAGATCTCCTTGACGGCGGAGTACTACAGAAGGTCGTCTCAATTGCTTGCCCACCCGAAGTTGATAAAAGAATAACTACTCCTACAACCCCAGCAACAACAACAACAACCACTCCAACAACGACAACGACCACCCCAACAACAACAACAACAACAACAACGACCACCACTACAGCTACAACAACCACTCAAATTCCACTCTGTAAATGTGAAATAGATCCTAACATGTTGCCATGCAAGTTACCACATATGGGCTATGAAGGTATAATTCTAAGACCCCTTAAAGATTTTTGGAGTTTCTAGAGTTAAAAATCTTCTGTTTCGCGGAACAGAATAAAGTGCTGGTTCAAACAGTTTTGGAAAAATTACGGCCCTCAGGTTCATGATTTTATTATGTGTTGATCCAGAAGAAATTATGCAAAGAGGGGAGGGGGATATAAGTTTTCTCTAATAATTTACTTTCGGACAATAATTAATTTCTGGAACGGCCCCCGCTAACCTAATTTCCAAAGTTTTATTTGATTCATAGATCAGTGTACTTCTGATAAGTTACAAATGAAATCTATGTATCTGCAAGACCGATTGTCTAACATTACAAATGTGATGAACACGTTCAACAACTGCAAACAATATCTCTTGAATATCATTCTCAACATTGGATCAACAAATGATGTAGCTAGAGCCTTACCAAACTACGATCAATGTCTGTTGTATCTAAATTGCAAACTATCGCAATGGAAGGCTTATGCACACTTAAAGAAAACAATAGTCGACCAGAAGTTGGCTTTAAGTCAAAACCAAATGTGGTGGACAGAAAAGTTTTGTAAGTGTTAAAAGCATTTTCACAGTTAAATTATTAAATTAAGTAGGCATTAATTATCCACTAATCTGAATCGCAAACTGTATTAAATCATACCTCGCTGACCCAGTATTTTTTTCCATTTGGGATAGCAAATAAGAAAATTAGCGTTGAACATATTACACAATATCCAAACTCAGGATTCAATCCCACATGAAAAATATTTATCAATATTTGGGAACTCTAAATTTCTATGTTATTTCATGACATGCGTAAGTTTGCATTAGTTAATTTTCCTAATAGAAACACCCAAAATAGAGGGCAAACTCCGGATCTTTCGGCTGTTTCCGTCTGCTAACTTACGCATATCGTGAATTGACTACTGGGAAAGTTTGTCCGAGTAAGATTTGTCCGAGGTATATCTAATTGTCTATTTAAATTTTAGTGAAAGGTGATTATTAAGCCGTTCCATCGAATCGCAGCATTGGATAATCAAATTGTCGACAAACAGAGAACCTGCTGATATCGAAGAAGAAAAAAAACAGAAGAAATGTTGAAGAAACCCTTTTTTAGATTCACTATTATTGTAAAATGTTTTGTTTTGGTATATATCTACAGCTTTGTAACGTTTCCAATTTATTTTTATAAAAATTTTAAATTTTAAATTAACATGTTTCACCTTTCATGAATTTAACTTTTGGAAACTTCTTTACGGTTGATATTATATTAGCAATAGCTGAGTTGCTTGAAGGAAGGAATCCATTTCTAAAAGCCTACAGACTTTTTGTCCAGCATTGTGACGTCACAAGCTTTGGATTTTGGCACTGCTTAGAATTCTGATGTACATATCATGTAGTAGGGTATGTTTTATGTATCAAATTTAATCAGAACTTAAGGCTCTTTCTAATGGTAGTACTATCAGAATTTTGCCCTGGTAATCAATGACGTCATTTGGTGGTTGGATGAGAAAATCAAGGGTGTCTTTTGAAAATTCCGTTATTTTTGACATCAAAGACTAACAGGTCTGCTGTACCAAATTTTAGACTTAAGACTGAAACCACCAAAAACACAGTCAACCACTCTCTGGTCTCTATTAAACGTCCTCCGCTTATTAATTTTTCGTTTCATTTCCACCCAGGACATTCTTATTCCAACCAAAAAGTTTTGGACATTTTTCAAACTAATATTCGCCAAACTTAATGTAGTTGTTGTTACATTGCTTACTGCTGATATTGGGGTGAAGTTATTTTGTTTTCTCTTGATATAATTTATACTTTAAAGACTTCAAATAAAGTCATCAGTCTTTTTCAACCCCCAAGAAGTTAATTTTCGATTTTTTTCCACCCAGGACATTCTTATTCCAACCCCCTCCCCCCGATAATTAAGTTTTCAACATTTTTCCAACCTCCCCGGCTAATCCAGAACCCCCGTCTATTAGAGACCAGAGAGTACCCTCTTAAACCCACTCAATGCTTGTGAAAGTGGTCTGTTGGCATATGGTGGCAATAGCTGACCTTATTTACATCAACCCTGAAGGAAACAGCACATTTGTAAAAGTTAACAAACCTTTTGAATGTGGTGTAACAAACCCAACTAATTGAAATTTTCTGTTTGACCGATGACCGATACAAGGAAAAAACATATTCCCAAACCTGAGAAAAAAAGATTGACACAGTTTACCCTCCGACAACCAGCATTACCATAAAAACGTAAAAAGGAAACAAATTTAACAACAAATCAAAGATGATACCGAGGAAAGAGACAACAAAAAAAAAAGGAATGAAAAATGAAAGAAAACCACCCTAACAATTAGAAAGGGGAGTGACGTTGCAGGCGGAAAAAAAATTATGTCATTTTCACGCAACCCTGTTAAAAAATGGCGATATTTGTGGCGATGCGTATGTCTGAAAGCTTTTCCGACACACGAGGTGATGTATTTTATAAGAACAAACATGTCTTGTCTTGCACAATTATCCTTAGAATATTCTTAGTTTATTTATCAGAGTTAACGGTGACTACTTTGTACTCCAAAACGAAGGCTTTAAGTGAAAATACATATTGAGAACATTTTAAAAGAATATTTAAAATCTTAACATCATTTTTTTCCAACAATTAAATTATAAAGTTGTTCTTCACTTATAGATGCTGCGATGGCATCAATTCCTTAAATACATACAAACGAACATAATTTTATAATTAGCAACATTTGTAATTACATATAATTGAATTGCGAAGTATTCAAATTAACATTTTGACAGGATACGCAGCATCAAGATGTGAAATCTGGTGCACCCTTTTATTATGACAATCAGTTTATCTTTGTTTTTCTTCCATTTTCGAAAAAGAAAACGAAGAAACGAAAAAAACATCCTACATAACATAACTTTTAACACTGTGGTGGTATCTTTTCGGTTATGAAAAGAAACGTCGTCACTGCGCATCATCAACGTACAATAACATCCGTCAGATTGCTTTCAATACATCGAAGTGAAGTGGACATTCTAAGCTCCCTTTTTATGGTCATCTATACATTTAGGTTCCTTTAAACAAAGGGGGACAAGAAAAGAATTGAGTAATGCAGAATTCGTATAAAACCCTGATTAACTAACTAGTCAAAAACAGTATTATTTTGAAATCAATACTGGGAAAAGATATTTTGGAAGTCTCAGTTGTAACAGTTGGAAGAAAATGTTAATCATGAAGTTATTGGCATTTCTTAGTTTCGTGCTGCTTATTGCAGCTTTTAACGCAGGTAGGTGGTTTGATATGATAACTAAAAAGACCTTCCTTGAAATAATCATAATTAAGTCAATTCTTAATAATACATTCTTAAGGTACCGAATTGCAGTTCATCCTCCAGTTAATACAAAAAATCATTTTGATATTCGAACAACATAGTCTCAATGTCAAAACCTTTATGGACCTCAAAACGAAATTTGAAATATGTTTTTTGAATGCTTATACTAGGAGTAATAGTGAGAATTCAAGCTAAAAGTAAACCAATGATTTTAGATATGTATTCAGCAACTCATTGAAAATAATACTTCAAACTTATAGATGCAGCCGAAAAGTGTCAATCTGAGGTCGTTGTGACTTTGGATTTATCCGATACCATCAAAAAAGATGAATTAACACAAGTTAAAAACTTTGTTAAAAATGTTGGCAAAGAGCTAGCCAAAAACGAAGGTAATCGAATTGGCGTTGCCTCGTTTGCCGAGAAAGCAAAAGCTGAAGCTGAATGTTCAGTCGGTCCAATTAACTATGGTAAATTGTCATCAGAAGTCGATGAAATTGAAGAATACGGAGAATTCACCAACATTGAAGCTGGTTTGTTAAAGGCCGAGGACATTCTCGATCGATCTGGTTGTTCTTTGAAAAGAACTGGACGTCATATTATCCTCTTGGTTTCTGATGGCAATGGTAACTATGGTTACTTAAACAAATTGGTAGAACAAGCTGAACGAATAAGAAACAGAGGAATTAAGATTTTCTCGCTTGGTATCCAGAATGCCCATTACAGAGAATCCGTTTTGACTAAAGTCTCTGGTCACTCTGAGTACGTCAAACCAGTTGCTGGATTTGAATCTTTGAAAGATATTGATTTCAAACAAATTATCAACAAAATCTCGTGTATACCCCACGTCGTTAAACCTACCACAACTAAACCAACGACTACTACCGAGGAATCAACAACAACTACCGACTATTATACAACTACCAAGGAAGTAACGACTACTACCGAGGAACCAACAACAACTACCGACTATTATACAACTACCAAGGAAGCAACGACTACTACCGAGGAACCAACGACGACAACCGAAGAAACAACAACTACTGATGAGACAACAACTACCGACTATTATACAACTACCGAGGAACCAACGACGACTACCGAAGAGCCAACAACGACTACTGAAGAGACAACAACTACCGACTATTATACAACTACCGAGGAACCAACGACGACAACCGAGGAAACAACAACAACAAAAACGAAACCTGTTCCAAAAAGTAAGAAATTTTTTTCCAAATAGAATATAAAGCGCTTTCAGACTCTTGAAACTCAAAACTATTTTTGAGTATAGCTTTGTTTATTTAAATTTTCATTCACGCTTACATTCATTGTTATGTATTTCATTTCTTTTTAAGCATGCGAGTGTGTTATTCCAAAAGACTTTATGCCATGTTTGACTTGGACAAAAGCCGATATTTTGACCAATTTCGAAGGTAAGTTTCAGTATGAACGGAACAAGCTGAGTACCATTTTTAAATACAATTTCGAAGGAATCATATCTCCAAAAAATGACCAACCTCGAAATGATAGTAACTTCTCTACAATCCAGACAAGTTTTAACTCACAAAGGCAACCTAATCGACTGATGTCAAAACCTTACCATAGTCATAACAATGTAAATAACCGTCCTTTCATGTTTATGACAGGTGACTGCGTCGTCGATAAGTTCAAGAAGGCCCTCGATTACATCAACATCCGTGCTATGGCAATTGTCGGCAAGCTCTTGGCATTTAGAAAATGTCAAAAACACATCCAAGACACCATCATCATCACGTCAATCAACCGATTCGGTTCCAAGCTCCCAAGTGCACCAATCATTGATAAGTCTTCAGTCTTACAGAGATTGTTCTTGAAGGAATCACAATGTGAATTCAACATCCGCGCTCGATTGATGCAATGGAAAATGCAATTGATAACAGTCCGACAAATGATCGAACATGAAATCTTATTCCAACAAAACGGATTCTTCAGTGCTTTTGACTGTAAGTAAAATTGATTGGTTATTCAAACTAACAGCAAAATTATGGTCTGAAACAGTACTAATCTTTCCCAATACCATGTTGAGGTTTTTCGTAAAATTTGACAGCTAATGAAAATCCTCAAATCTAAGAATATCTGAGGTATTTGAATGGGTTTTTCTCAATACTATTATTCATTTTAATCATTTAACATGTTTCAATTCACGACCTAATTGAACCCCTCTTCTAAAGCCATTTTCAACTTGACGATAGCGAAGAAAAGTCCTTTGGTATTTACATTCTGTTGTTAATTTTTTCAGCTGTCCCTGCTGGCAAAATGGATGCCGGAAAAATGTTGAAGAAAATGATGATGCATAAGAAAAAATAAATCGAAAATGAAAAATAATTGAAAGTTATGACATAGACACTTGTCAAGTGAAAACACGTATTGGCATTGAAGAATTTTAAACAATACCAATTTTATTTATTATAAAATCTTTTTTGAAAATGAAAATCATAAACATATTTATATTGTAATTTTAAAACAGATCTTTCAGATGAAATAAATTAATTACGATTGAAATAAAATTTCAATAGGATCTTTGTCATCGAGGAATTTAGGTTTTCAGAATCCAGATTGATATAGTATTCAAGAACTTTGAATGGCAACAGAATCAGGTTCCTATCCGGTGTCACGGCGTATTGGGCCTTTTATGTCCGGTGTTTCAATATAACGGTATTCAGGTATTCTATCTCCTGCCAGTGACGGGAAATTACCTGATTTTTGATCGGTATTTCGGTGTCAAGCATCTTGACCTTACATACTTTTCCTAATAGATTTTAACTCGTGTTTCCATTCAAAAATGAAAATTTTTTTAACTACATGACACATTCCTTTCGCGAATGCCCATTTGACCATATTTTGCGGTAATTAACTTTCGCGAAGGAAAAAAATATATTTTATGACGCAATTTTCCAGTTTCTAGTTATACATTTGCACTAAAAGAAACTTGTTTAAGCCAATCTACCAAGGCGGATTTTTCAAAACTTTCTGAGCCGTCTGTAAGGCTTGCTTTAGGCAATCTAAAAAGGGCTATTCAAAAAAATTTCGTCGGCGCCAAGCGGTGGCGCCTCCTTAGTCACCATATCAATTCTCCCAATTAACGCAAATCTCAAACTGATTGGAATAACTTGAAATATTTGGTTACGTTAAAGTAAAGGATATGAATCACACCTTTATTACCAGATACTGGTCACCTTAGACACTAGCTAGGACACACCAGCCACCTTTTTTATTTTTTTTTATGGCGCCTGGGTTGCAGCGAGAATTCGGAAATCGATTCCTTGGCTAAAATTGATCTTTGTCGCTGAAAAATTATGTTTTAGTAAATACGAAAGGGATAGTAAACAAGAAGTTTGTGAAATTTGATTGGTTCTTTTATCAACTGTCATCTTTATTCAAACAGACTGCTGCAACCATGCTACTTGGACACCAGGTAACCTTGGTGTCCCATGTGGTATTCAGGACACAATAGCTAATAAAGACTAATGAAACAAATTCTATATAGCAGGTTTATTTTTGCCTCGATTTTTGCTTTTTTCCCCTAAGCTTGAGACCTCTGAAATTGAGTCCATAAATAAATCTAAAAAATCAATGGATAAGTCAAATAAGTCAAATTTTCAAACTAAGAGGGGATAAACCGATAAAGGCTAGTTTGCAGTTTGAGGGGGGGGTGGGGGGCTTAAAATATATGTACTGTGTTTAAATAAAAGACGATGGTGGATGATGGAAACAAAAGAATGGTAAAAAAAGCAAATTTTTGACAAATTCCCCGGTGTCGGCTAAAGACGGGATGACGGTATTGAAGACCCCTGCAAACCCATCCCTGAAAACTTATCACTTGTAAAGTTTATGTCATAAGAAGCAATGTGATGGGTATTATTTTACAAGTAAGAGTTTTGTGAGTTGCAACTCGGCCTTTTATTTCTTAATTTACAGGGACTGTTGATCAACTAACACTCGGTTTAAAAGTAAATCCTTATTTACTAGACCAAAAGCAATCGGCTCAAGCTAAGATATAACTTTAGGAAGGTTTTAAGTTCGATCAACGCGGAACAACTCGACATAACTCTTAATGAGTAACTCGATTTTTATCAACTCAAAATAACTCTTCAATTAAAGGACAACTTGAAACTCGTAACCCAAAAGCCAAATAACTCGTAAACTAAAATTCAACTTGGAAGTGTGATTTGAGCCTTCTTGGCCATCATAATTATGCATTATGCATCATGCATTTTGCGTTATGCATTATGCGTTATGCAGTAGGTATTATGCATTATGCATTTTGTACTTTGCCATTGGAAAGGTGAAAAAAAGTGAGTAGTATTGCATATTTCTTACTCTTCCTTGGAATTTTATCGCTATTACCTGTGGTGAATTAGCAAGGCTATTGAGTCAATTGCAGAAAAGGATTTTATAGGCATCTTTGCGGCTCTTGTCTTTCTTACTATTTCGATGTTATGTATAATGAAGAGACCACCAACAAATACATCTTTACAGCTCTTGCTTTTGATAAGGAATTTTCTAACTTTATTTTAGGGTTTTAAGCTCTACATGTCTACATGGCACATGTATGGAAATTTTTGGGGGATATGTTATTTTTCATTAGGTTGCGGAATCATTTTTATTAAGGAATCGGGAAGGAATCACAGAAGAGGAAATATTTATCTGCGTCTTTTCAGCTCTTGTTTTACATAAAAAATGTAAGTAGACCTAATAGTTTTTGGAAAAAAGTGCTGAACTTTCCATCAGAGAATTTTTTTTTAATTTTTATTTCTGTATCCGCCTCTGACGGCTAGACTTGAGTAGTTTATGACGTAATTTTATTCGATATGGAAAAATTTGTCAGCGAGGGTAGTTTGTATATTCTTGTAGTCTTTTGCCTACCTAGACTTTCTTCCTTAATAATTCTAATCGTCTGGATGTGCTAGACTAGACAACGGGAGGTTCAAACTGATTCGAAAAATAACTTTTTTTCAATAACATTACCGTTTTAGAGATTTGGTTCCAGATTGGGTTCACATTCACAGAAAAAAAGGATGGCAGATTTCGAACGTTGGTGTTTGAAACGACGTCGCACTGTCATCGTGACTTTGATAATCGGTTTAGAAGCTGGTTTGGCTGTACCAACAACTTATTCCTACTTAAAAGAAATTTGAAATTAGCAGATGCGACAGGAACAGTGGGCCTAGTAATATCAACATATTGGTTTGGTTCCTTCATTGGGAATTTCATTCTTCCAAAAATGACCGATAAAACAACAAAGATCAAAGAAGCAATTCAGCTCTTGTCTATAGTAGCCTGTATTGGTAGCATTGTTTACATACTTCCGTTATCCCATTATAACCTTTTTGTTGGACGATTTTTACAAGGTTTGTCGGACGGTTTGATATCTGTCATCAATGACGAAATTGCTCGCGTCTACACCCACAGGATCAAGTCACCAAAATGATCTCTGTTTTTACTGCACAATGGTAGACTTTAAACTTTTCGGAATAGTTCAAATATATGTTGAAAATATTCCGGGGTTAATTTGATTTAAAGAGCTACCTTCAACAACAACAACAACAACAACAACAACAACAACAACAACAACAACAACAACAAATAATACACACAACAAAGTAATACTGGTAAATAAAAATGCGGATTACCACCAAAACAAAACGCTGTTACTTAAGATGCTATTTAAAAACCAAGATTATCTTTTCATCGTAATATCAACCTTCATCTGCGGATCCTTTAACATCTATTACATTGCTTTGCAAATGCCAGTATCGTATAGCGAATTGATTCCGTCATCGAACCGATACGTTGGATTGACCTTCGGTTCTGCATCAATCACTATGTTGACCGTTTTGTTCAGCCTTGGACGAATCAACACAATCCGACAAGAAATCTACTTCATAGCTATCGGTTTATGTTTTTATGCTTTTGGCTTTCAACTGTTCCTGGTTGCACACTTAGTCAGTGGTCAAACCAGTATTGAAGTTGGATACGCACTTATTTTTACTATTTCTTTGCTTTATGGCTTCATGCTTGGTGTTGAGCAAATCTTTTTTGTAACTTTACTTACGTATTTGATCCCGTCCTCCACGCAAAGCTACGCAGAAGGAATACGTCGATCAATAACTAGTTCTGCTTACGTACTAACGGGATTTCTATTTGTGTTTATTGAGAATCATTTGATTTGGACTTTGATGATTTCGCTTTTTGGTGTGTGCAGGGAAATGTCAAAGTAATAGTTTACTTTAACATTTCCCTGGTGTGTGGCATTCGATTCTTAACAACGTTATACGAAATTGAAATCATTGTAAAAGAGATTCTTTTGTTTAGTCGGATTATATACTTTAGGTGCGGAGGCGGATACAGAAGGTACTCAACATTTTTGACGGAGAGTGTTGACTTCCAAATAAGGAATATCAGGGTCGGATACAGGAGGTATGCTATCTTATTCAAGGAGAGTAATTAACTGTCGAACGTGCTAACCGCACTGGCTCAACTTCAGTATCTTTCAAATCATTCGTAGGCCCAATTGAAAATTTCATTACTTAGGGAAAATTTTATAGCATTCCTTAAAAGGTTTTAGCCTCGTTTAGGCTAAAAACTCGTCCCCAGGCCCCAAAAATGATAATTTCGAAAAATAAAAGAATGGTCCCCAGATCCCAAGGAACAAGGATGCCAAATTTCAGCAAAACCCGACAATTTTTTAGGTTTCCAGGCTGCCCCAAAGTTTTAGCCTCGTTTTGACGAAAAACTCGTATAATTTCTGGTGTGTTTGGTTGTGATGATAGAGAGTCTGCTGGAATCTTTAATAAAAAATTCACCATGAGCGAAGGAGGAAATGTTATATGTAACTGACAATTGAAAACTTAAACATGTTTTGAGAAAATGTCTACAATGTCTAGAACATTTATCGTGTGTTTTTGAAAATGAAAATCAACTTATGTTCTTGGATGAATTCCATTGTGGTATCGAAATTAGGAGGGGAAAGACTGATACACTGATACATGAAAGCCCTTTGGCCAGAACCTTGACATCCAATGATGACACTCATAGAGTTGAGCGATGATCCACAATCAAATAGAGCCGTGGAATAACACAACGTTAAGAACTTCTCTTTTTACTACGAGCTATGTCAAATTCACCGGCGTTGCTAAATTCATGAAGCTGAAACGATAAGCTGATAAAACGAAAGCAATTAAAAAAAGAAAAAAATAAGATTAAAAACGACGTAGAACTACTTTCGAATGAATGAATGAATTTCGGACAGGACGTGAAGATGTGAAGTAAGAACTATTTGCCATGCTTTGAAAGAATTTCATCTCCTATTATCCAGAATTAATAATATCTATTATGAAAATGACAGGTGGCTCCGAATTGAATGATTGATAGGTTCTTGATATATGGGCCGTTTTAGTCACATTTCCTCAATTTCAGCAAGTTTCCACTTCAAGGGATAAAAAGTTAAAAATATTATTTGAAGTGAAAAAATCCCCGGTCTTAAATGGGACCTTTCATTCGAAGGTCTAAGCTAGATGAGATGGATTTGGAGTTTGGTAAGAATATACTTTTAGGCCAGACTGAAAATCTTTTTGCATTCTGTGAATTGGGACCAATACTCCCATCAAAAAACAGACGTGAAAAACAGTAAAAGTTGTGTGTAGAAAGAAACCAACATTCCCAGCAGATAGACCATTTATCATGTGACGCCGCATTGTATACAGCGAGCCACAAAACGGCCCGACTTTGGAGACAGAAAGATCACAACATTAGCTTGGGGGCAAGAAGAACTTTGATTATTTCAAAGTTTCTAGTATGAGATTTTAAAATAAATTTTAGTATGATATCTGAGTTGTACTATTTAGAACTATCAAATGTAAATTTCAAAAAGATCTGAGCAATGCTTTTTGAAATATCATTGGAAAACAAGGTGCCTCCAGTGTTTTGCCTCCGAAAAAACGCCGACTTTTTAGCACAGGCGAGTACGGCAGCCGAAAAACATAAACAAATAAGAGGTCTATACAGAACGTTGCTTTAACATCCAAACAACGTTTTTCAATGTCAGAATGTTATTTGAACTAATGTTGTGTGTATGCTGGGATGAACACACCTCGAGCTTATTGACGTACCTTTCAGCTTTCAAGAAACCAGAAGTGGGCGTCAAATGATCAGTCACGCTACGTTCATTCATTAATGATGACAATCAGTTTTAATAAATTGAATTTTTGGTTTCGAGTTAAATGTTCATTGCATTTACATTTTTAAACATTGCACCCATAACCCTACTCTATGGCTTTTATATACAACACTCGGCTATTAGCTGTTGACTCTAGGCTTCTTCTCATACTCTCTATAATCGAAATAAAGTTTCTATCAAATTCTGTTCTTTTTTTCCGCGAGCAATGTCAAATTTTTAGACAGAGCAGAGGAAAAAGGTCTGCTAAATCAGACCACTGGTAGACCGTCAGATCTAAATACCCTTACAAACACACACTTCTTTGCATGATGAGTATATTATTTGAGAATGAATTGTTTCTGTTGGCATAGAACGCGCCAACAAACAATCGTCAAATCCAGATTGCATTGACTATTCTAATCTGAAAGAATTAAATTAATTAGCTGGTAATAATTAAAGTTCCAAAATTTTGATAGAATTTGATGATAGATGACTCCGTTTGGAAACCATGTGTTTGTATTGTAATGATCTCCAGGGCTACGGAAGGTGGGTGTTACAACCCTGGGAATGGTGCCAAGAAGATAATTGATTACTAATGGTATTGGTATAAATAAGAGTAGCCCCCATTTGAAAAAAATGAAGAAGAACATTGACAGATAACGAAGAAAAAGGAAGGCAAAATAGTGAAACTGATCAACTTAGAAGGAAGAAAAACAAATTTCTGGCTAAAGGTAAGCCAATTCACTTTGATACTTAATACGTTTTTTAGAAACTTAATGTGTATGGAATTTCTGGAAAAGGCTGTTTTGAAAAAAACTAGCTGTGTAGTATTTTCGATACTGTTACTTCAACAAAGACATCAATTTAGCAATACACCGGGTGTGCTTAAGCGAATATTCAAGTATTAATCCTTACTACAGAGAAATGCTTCGTTCTGACTGCTCTGGTTTATGGTAGAACATCGGATCAATACGGAAATCAAATCAAATCGGGAAAAGCTCATTCACAAACGAAATTTATTGTTTTGAAGAAGTTTCGTTTCAACTAAATATTTCGTCATAATTATTTTGGCAATAGAAACTTTTTCCGGTCGCATAAAGGAATAGCACTGTAATAATGACTTGTGGTTTCTAAAGGCTATACAAAAGTAGGGGTGAAGCAACTAAATATAACACGGGTTTATTATAGGCACAAACTAGGCGATTTTCTTCATTCTTCAAGATTCTTTCCACTCTTTTTCTACAAGGGCGGCAGAAAAATGGAAAACTGTTTTCTAATTTTCCAAGCTTTGGGAAACTGGTTTACTCATCATTTTCTACTTTACCAACCTTTTAGTTCTTTCAACTCTAACCTCCTTAATGTTTTCAAAATCTTGAAAATTTTCGGATTTTTGTAAGAAGGATGTGTGTCTTATAGATAGGCGGGGGAAGAATTCGCTTAGAAACTATGACCTCTAAATTTACATAGTTAACAACCACACACAGATAAAATTAATTGTTTGAGGAATAATGATTCACTAATGCGTTTGTTTGTTCCTATAGGGGAAATGAATAATGCTATTGATATGTTGCCATTACCTATAGAAACATTCCAGTTAATGACTTAACTGAAAAAAATCTTCAGTTCTTTTGACCGATATTTTGAAAAGAGAGATATTGAAGCATTCTGAACTATTCACATTTTATGTTTTCTTAGGAGTATTATAGTAAAACAATGATTGGATTGCATTGCATTGAAATGATATGGAACATTCAAATTATAATTATCGCCGTGTCAACAGGTAGGCCGGCTCAATTCTTATCAAACCTTTTATGAGAAAATGATCCAAAAATTAAAAAAAATATCACCATCTTAGACTTGACTGATCAAAATCAAATCACTTAATCTTGAAATAGAAAGATATCAAGCCGACGAAATCAATACATTTCCTGTTTCACAATAAATTACAAGCTCTAAACTCAGATTTCTTTCTCTCTATACAGTCGCCTGTTTATCGTATGGAGACAAACCAGATGGATTTAAAAGTATTATCAAGAAGTACGATGAGTGTAGACTAGAGAATTACAAAGAATTCAACGAAACATGGAGGTTTCATGAAAGAAAGTCGTTCAAGTTCGTCCGAGAAGACGACACAAAAATAGAGCACGGATGGTACCGGTTCATTAACGGCTCATTCCGTATGCTTGAACAGTCGGAACTGTTCCAGGACGTGTTGAGAGATAGGGTAAGAAGGAGCCAAGTAGGCACGGAACGTTGTTTTAACGTCCAAATAAAATGGTTTCAACGTCAGTACATTATTTGGACGTTGAAACGATGTTAAAATAACTTTGTGTGTCTTCTGGGAAATATAATGATTTGAAAATTAAGTCTTATCTCGAATGAGGATCATTCTGAAAATCTCCATATTAAGAATATTGATTTACCCTGTCCGAGAAGAATTATTTTTCGTAATTGCCTTATTGATTTATGAGAAGATTTCCATGATAAGATTAAGATTCTCACCAAATTCTCAGAATCTGCTGTAAACATTATCGAAAAGAATGGAAATTGCGATTGAAGATAAGATGGACAAAGCTAGTAGGAGTATAGTTGTTGATTCTCTTACATCGAGAAAATCGAGTAAAAAATATTTGCTTATTTCTGCCATTATCAGTCTGTCAATATAAAAAAAAGTGTTCTCGGCCAGCTGATTATAATCACACATCTCGATCATAGACAACGTTTACACCAAGTGGGGCACGTCAATTTCAAGCTTTTGAGTTTTCACCATTTCCACCGAAACTATTCGAAGGAACAACACCACTGTATGTACTCGATACAACACATCCTGACATCCCTGGAGGTAAGTTAAAAAAAAAACTGGTGGGCACAAGGTTACTTTTTTCTGAATAAGAGGCTAACGATCTCAACAGGACAGAGTTTTCACGCACCTGATTGGACAACATGAACAATACGGCATTGTCCGTTATTCAATCAGACCATGATGAGGTGACCCAATAAAAGACGACCAAAAGACATTCAATTCTCAGCTTCAGTTACAATAACGGAAACAACGATTTAGTTCAGTAGGCCATTAATGTTTTAGCTTCATCTCCCGACAGACACTCGTCGTTTTTTCAACGTTGTTTAAACGTCTTTTGTTTACTGGGTTAACCTCACCAACGCAATGCCATCCACCATAATAAATTGTTATTTCAGAATCAATTGAGACAACATCATCTGAGTGCTACTACAGGACAGTCCTCAATGTCTTTGGACCTAGCGAAGGTATCACAAGGCAATGCAAAAGAGACGATCCAGAGCGACGCAATTGTGTATTCTATCATTTTTGTAAAGAGGAGAAAATCAACGTTACTGTTCGGCATTGCGGATCACATTACGTTTATAAGTTGAAACCTGTCCGTGTTTTGAAGAGCAACAAGTTTTTTGACATTCCTAAAAGTGGTTTGTACTGTGGAACCAAAAACAATACAATGCCTGAACCAAGAGGTAACTTTCACTTTCTTTTTTACATTATTCATTCACCGAAGTAAGCTGCAACTTCAGACATAAGGTTGTAGACTTATTTTAAATAGCAGAAATCACCAAAACACTGTATAATTGCCATCTTAACCCCACTCAATGCTTTTGAAAGTGGTCTGTTGACATATGGTAGAAATAAGTGACCTCATTTTCAACAACCTTAATAGAAGGAGCACATTTCTAAGTCTACAGTCCAACATTGCGACTCTTAACCAGAACTCTGTTAGAAAACGAGGCTGCTTGAAACATAATGACAAGCCACAACAAACTTTCATACATGGGTTTTAAGATCTAAATAACAAAATAACAACATTAGCGCTTTTTAAGATGGACTTAACATATTATTTCATATCTTTTTTTACAGCACCTTGCATTTGCCAAGTGAAGAACGATGTCCAAGAGATTCGTACTCAAACAAAATGTGAAATCAATTACAAAAGTAAATATGGGTGTTCTAATTTCCATGTCCAGAGGATTGTCTTGTCGACAGAGATATTGAATTGTGTTAGATCAACGATACAACCACACGTTGAGTCTTTCTCTCTCGGCCTCAACAAGAGGCTTCAAAGTTTTTTTCGGCTGATGCCAATGTCGCCAAAGTAATTACTAGTTGGATTTATATACTCTAGAATCTCTTTAACTCGAAATTCAACTACTATTGTCTGCATACCAAAGTTCATTCCCGTAGAGGATCTTTCTCCATTCTAGCATTAAAACAAAACTTTTGACATTTTTCTTATCCGAGGATTATAGTAAAAAAAATTCCAGCGCCAAAGATCAATTTTAGCCGAGGATTTCATCGAGGAGTTTGGCATCTTCGCTGCAACCGAGTCACTATATCAAAATTAAAAACAGTGACTGGTGTGTCTTAGCTATCTCCATTCGCGATATCTAGTTTGAGATTTTCTAAACTAAATAGGGCGAAGTACACACCCGAGTGAACCAAAATAACACTTCCCCGCTGATCCACTTTATGGTGGAAACTATCGGCAAGGTACTAACAAACGTAGAATACAAATACTCTGGGAACAAGAGGTTCAATAACTTGAATGACTTATACAACTCCCGGTGAATGTTCGAACTAACAGAGAGTTTACAGTACGAATATAAAATTATAATTTTTCAGGTGATGATCAGAAAGTAATGAAAGCCATTACCAATTGCTTAACAAGAGAAAGGAAGCTGATTTTGAGAGAATTGAAATCCTCAACAAAATGTCATATCAGGCTAAACAAGGCGTTATGGAAAAAAGGAAAGAAATTCACAATGGATAATCTCAAAGCACAAATCCAACTGTGTGTGAATGTCAAACGGGACTTTCATAAAGGAGTTTACAACAGGTTAGCTTTGACGCGACAGTTTTCTTCATCCAAACGAAAGGGAAGAAAATACTGAATAAAAATGGACATCTAACGCAATAATAATTGAGTGATATTCAATACCATGAAATTTCATTTGAACTACAGTATTTTTCATTTTAAAGGGACTTCATTTTTAATGTTTTTTCTAATTTTATATAATTATAATGAGGTAAATAACGATTTGGTATTACTGCAGGCAGGAGTTATTAAAATTGAAATAATAAGCAGATATTCAATAGGCTAGCATTGGTTATTGAGATTTACGCGAAGCGGAGTTGAATATCACACCACCGAGGTTTAATAAATCCAATAACCAAAACTTATGCCTATTGAATATATGATTTATTATAAACCTTAACTTATATTGAGGTTTAACCTATAGGTGGTCTCAAAATAGTGTAAATCCATTATGAAAATGAGTTGAAAACACAACTTCAATAATATTTTGAAAACAAAACCCTAAAAACAATAGGTAAAAATAACGCTTAACCAAAACAATCCGTAAAACAATCAACAATGACCTAAACTGAAATCTACACTATAAAAAATCACAAAAATCGAAAAAAGGTTTTAGCGTTGAATAATGGGGGTGGGATATCGATAATTATCCAATGGCCGTTTTGCCTACAGGTCTAAACGTTTTTTATATAAGAACAAACTATATAAGAACATAAGGCTTCGAGGGTCAAAATTAAGAACATGTTAAGAAAATTTAAAGGATTTGCAGACTCCAAAACATGCAATTTCTTAGGAAATTGCACCAAAATACTCAAAAAGTACTGAAAATTAGAACATTTTAGGAACATTTTTAGGCTTAAAATCCAAAAAGTTATGAACATAAGAAGGCTTCAAAATTTTTTGACGTTCTTATAAAAAAAACGTGTATAATAATATGATTTATATGCGAGGCAAAAACTTGAAAATGCAGATGAAACAGTTGTTTTTAGTTTTTGTCTATGACTGCTAAATTTTGACTACCCCTTCAACCCTCAAATATATGCCAAAAATGCTTCCCTTGGTCTAAGCTTTCATTGGGAAAATTCACATGCTCAAATTGTGAGTCCTCCATAGTTTTTGGAAAAAAATTCCACCAAATCTCGATGTTCTTATAAAAGTTTCGTTTCGCGTTTTTCCCCAGTGAAAAAATCCAAAGGTCGGGTGGAAAAAAGAGTCACCTCGACAGAGATTGAATCTTCGCTGAGAAACGGATGTTCTTAAAAGACTGTTGACGTAGTAAAAAGTGGAAGAGTTTGAAATTTTGTGAGATATAGGAGTAAACAAATATATTATTTTCTTGTATGCGATAAAAATCTTTAAAAAAGTAATAGGGTTCCAAAATGCAAGCTTTTTAAATATAAACAACAATTTATGATAATAAATATCAAAACTTTTATAATATAATAATTTCAAAAGACTCAAACCGACCATAACCCACCGGTTATGATAAAAAGAAAGTAAATAAATAAACAAAACTATTCAGAAAATATACAAAACAATGAAACAAGTTAGTCAACACAGTGAGATTGGAAAAACGAGAAAGATTCAAGAGCGTTCACATTCTGCATGATCCGGAGAAAGTATGATAAAAAAACATTACACACGGTAAAGTATGCGGGTTGAATGACATAACTGATGACTAAAAGACTGAACAACAAAGTTCATGAAAAACCAGTACCATTCAAATTCCCAAAAATAAGGCCATAATGGGCTTTCCCAGAAATAATCCGTACCCCCTTTGCTTTGTGTTGAGGATTTGAAATTTTCAATATCCTCCAGGGATATCCAGGGGGTAAGAATTTGAAGACCAAGGATATCCAAGGAGTTCGAAATTTTCAGCACGGATATCCAGGGGGACTGGTGTTAAGAAAATTCAACATCCTTAACAGGAAAGGGGGAAGGGGGTACGGAATTATTCAATTAGTCTCATAAAATTAAAAAAGGGACAAGTCTTACCTTGAACTTTGCAGGGTGCTACATCTGTCACCTGTCTTCAACATTTAACCGCAAAACAGGAACTGTTCCGCCGCTCACATTAACCACGCAGCCTTTAATAACAAAATGTTTCAAACAATGAGAAAAGTTCCATGATTACCAACATCAATGTCAACATCGAAGAGCAGCTTTTATACACCTTTGACCAGCAAAAGGTGTCTACTGATGATAATCAAGTTATTTTGTTAATTATCACCAATGAGACTATCATTAAAAAGAAATGGGTATAATGTCGGGATCTTTCATGGTGGACCAGAAAGTCCAGCAATCTCGTCAGCTTCCTCACGAAGTGCTTCCACTTTTTCTTGCAGTAGCATCTACAAATATGAAAAAATAATAGCAAAACAATAGTCTATCCAATTGGCTAGCCCTTTCTCTTTTCTATTCAAGCTGGCAACACATATCGAAGGCTTATGGTGTTATATTAACATATCAGTTCTCATTGATTTGATCATGGTGAGTGAGATTTAATCTGCATTCTTTTTATCTCACGAATATAGTGATATTAGGGACCTTACGAAATCAGGACGGCAACACGACGACGACGGTGAATTAAAACAAAAGCCAGTATTCCCGGTTGGAAAAATTATATTGCACAAGATGTCCCATGAGAGTACTTTTGTTTATTTTCCCGATAGAGGAAGTTTTTAAACTCTTAAACTAGGTGAGATGATTAACTTTCACGTCGTTGTAGATGTGGTTGTAAAACTTCTCATAATTAGGTAATTAAATTTTTTATTCTCATGGGACATTTTTTTGTGCAGGAATACCAAGTTTTGTTTAACTTTGCCGTCCTCATAGCATTGCCGTCGTGATTTCGTAAGGTCCCTAATGGATCGAGCTCGAAACGATCGTAAACCATCTACAAATTCGAAGAAAATGTCATTAAAGGAGCTTCCTTAAAGCAATAAGCAAGCATTGTTATGAATTTTTATTTATGGTGTGGTTAGATTGATTTTGTCCACTCACCATTAAATGATTAGTTAAGAATTATCTAATTACTCCAATTATTAGTGCGGCACCTCGAAATAATTATTTAAAATTGGCCGCATAAAGTTAGAGAAATGAAGGTAATATAGAATTGAAAATACTATTAAAAATGGATTTTATCTAAAAAAAAGTCGAACGTTCATTATCGGCATAAATCAGGAAAATAATTTCTTAGAAAACTTTTGTAATGATTCAAAGGCTATCCATTTTTGTTTAAAATTACCTTTGCAGAAGATATAATAAGATTGGCTTGTTTCCTTGGTAAAAATTCAATCTCCTGACAAAGTCGTTCGACATCAGCATCTGCTAGCTCTTTCAAAGAATGGTAACCCTTTTTGAACAGTTGACGAGCACGAGCCTTTAAAATGAAAATGTTTAATCTTTTTTAACAAGATTTAAAATGATAATGTAATGATGGTATTGGAAAAGATGCAAATATTTATTGAAGTAGGAAAAACAATTCTTCAGATTTAAAATATCAGCAGCGAAACTACTAAGATTCAACCCCGTAGACGACCCATAATGTAGATATATACAGTCTGGAAATGCGCCATTTAACTCTAACCCATGTCTTTGAATATAACTCCTAACCACTTAAGGTTCAAGGAAGAAATTCTTCGTAGCTGAGAAGGAGAGCTTTACAATGTGCAATGATACTAAGTACTGGCCAAAAGTTGACTGTTGAAAAAAAATCAAGATTTCTTTTGTCATTTAAAATATTACACTGAAAATTGAATAAAATAGGCGTAGAGAGAGCAAAGTACAGGGTAACAGATGGTTTTCAGCTATCTGACTGGAAAAGGTCAATGATCAAAGATACCTGCTTAACACCTGGGATCTCCATCAAAGGGAGTAAGTCAACATCACCAGTGTTTGTGAGGCGAGATACCAGGTTTTGAAAAAGTAACTTCAGCGTCCAAAACTCTGATATCTCCTAAAATTATAGTAATCGGAAGAAAAAAACTCTAATAACCAAATTAAAATCTTTTTTTTTGACCTAAGTTGATGGAAACAAAATGCGCATTCAGTTGCAACACAAAAGATTTCGAAATTTGGAATTTTGGAAGAGATTTTGACCTTGAATATAAATGCGAAAATTAATATTGTTTTTTGGTCATATTTGGACACGAGTGAACGAAAATACAAAAAACTTGATTCAGTTACACTAGATTCTGTCATCTAGCTAATAGAATTAAAAAAAAATTGATTTAAACATGTCACTTTGGCAATTCACAAAAAATTGAAAGAATTAAAAAAAAGAAATAGAAAAAATCGTTACCGCGGTGAAATAAACGAGAAGCGAGGTGAAGGAAATTGCTGATGATAGCAGATTTTGTAAGAAGCCACGTGTAGTTTCGAAGAGTTCTGCCACATACCAAATGGTCTTTTTTTTGACCAGTAAGTATAGCATCAGAGTTAAATAGAAACGTTTATACGTCGTGTCGTCAAACTAGAGAATGGAAAGAAACATAGTTTGGTTAAAACACTAATCTAATTCACTGGATAGTCTATTTTCTTACGGATTTCCATAGAGTAGATGTCAAGGAAGAAGGAGGAAGAATTCTTATTATTGAAATTCTCAGATTAAGATAAACCTTCACTGTAAGACAACAAGCAACTTCAAAGATTTAAGATCTCTAGTTCTCTAAAACTGAAAAACTAGTTTTTTGAAACGTAAAATATTTCTAGACTAAGTGCCGTACCTTTTTAGAAGAGCTTCCTGTCGCTTTTCTCATCAGCATCCCTTCTTGCACCCCGATAAATCCTGCGGCTTTAGTCTCACTTTCGTTTAACTTTGAAAACTGAGATGAAACAAATAAACGGTTGTTACGAATCACCTTAAAAAGTATTACAGACCTGGCAAGAATGATTGAACAAATTTAATAAATGAACCTTTCATTCTAGTAAAAATGTGTTCCTCAAAGTAAACTACTATCTAAAAACAGAGCTCTTGAATATTAGTTCAAAAATGTTTTCTGTCGTTTCGTAGAATGGTAAGGCTTACCTAGGGAGGTTCCTAGATCAATTGAACCTTGTAACCTTATTTTTATCCAATGGTACTAAGACAAAATTGGGTACGGTAAGATTCAATGGTATGTTTACCTGGCGATAATACGTCATCCATTTCACCGTTAATAGCGTGGTTTGGTCAATAGGCGTTGCCAAGTACAATAAATGTAGCTCAGTAGCTAGGACGAGCCCTTGAAGTGAATTTTTCAAATCTTTGTAGAGAGTTGGCACAAAGTCTATATCGATACAGCCTGGAAGAAAAATAAAAAACATAATAATGAAATCATTATCAAACGCCCCTTGATATCACATTTTTGTTGTTTTTGTGATATAGAGGCTAGTTTTCTCACTGGAGACTATATTTAGCTTTATTTTTCTAGCTCTAGGTCTATGATATGGGAGGGGTGCTATTAGTTTGGCTGAAAAATGCTTTTTTAATCCAAATAAAAGGCCGTTATATCAATTAGAACGTCGAGACTTGTTTATAATACTATATTATGTTATAATTTTTCTTTGCTACAAGAAATTTGAAAAGTGTAATATTACTAGGTCACACACACACACACACACACACACACACTGTCAGGCGACCGCATGTTTAAAAAGGTAAAAAAGCGCGGCCAAATCTATCGCAAAAACTTCATGATTTCACTTTTTTTCAAGCCTTTGAAAAAAAGATACCTTTTATTTATTTCTGGAATGGTAGCGGAAGTGTTGATAGCGCAAAGGCATCAAATTTCTTTAAAAAGGTAGAATTAAAAGTTTTTTGGTTTGACTATGATACAACATGAAATGAAAAAGAAAACGAATCTTTTGATTTTTAATGACTTAAATTGGCTAAAAATTAGACTAGCAAAAGCGTTTGGTTTCCCTGAGTGACAAAATGCGGTAAATGTGCTTATAAAGTGATACGCGCCGGCGAAAATATTCTTAAAAAAGAAACGCTGGGTTTGGTTTTGGAACGTAGTGAGTGTGTTGCAAGCGAAATACAGTGGCTAGTTACTAGTCTAGCTAAATATACACTCAAATTTTATAAATCAATAAAGAAACAAAACCGTATAAATATTACAAGAAATAAAACAAACGAAACCTACTTATTAGAAAAAATGACTCTCCATCATTTGTGACTCTTTTGATAGAAAAATAAACCAGCCGAGGGAGGAGGTCAGCCAATATAGCTTAAATTTTAAGTAGCTTAACGTAAATAATGTTCCACAAAATCCTTGCAAGGAGGTTAAATGCAAGCCATAATTGACAAAATCACGAAAAATCAAATCGCAATGAAAATCACAAGTCTAGAAAAACATTTTTTTTGTCAATAATTTGATGAAGAATACTTCAGTCTTCCTCAAACTTACCCAGGAAAAAGTTCTTTGGCGACCTTTGAAAAATATAAGGCTGTTGAGAAAAAACTGTACAAACAATTAATAATAATTTTCTCATGCAAAGAAAACTCAAAACCTATATGAAACCTACTACACTCTTTTTTTATAAGAAAAACTTTGTAACACAGATTTTGTGGTATTTTAAGCATGGACATTTTCCTAATGAAAGCTTAGAGCAAGGGAACATTTTAGGCAAATATATAATGATATATTTAAGGTGGAAAGGGGTGATGTGGGAAATTGTAGATCAAATCTGAACCACGACTGAAATTTACTCGTTCTTACAAAATGTTCTTTTTATTAGAACATCAAAGTTTTGGTTGAGGCTGGATGTTCTTATTTTCCAACAATTTTCAGCCTCAAGTGTTCTTATTGATGAATCCAAATAAGAAAGCATTTTTTCATCTCAAGAGAACCGCGCAATAACACCTTATTAAATCGTATATAATTCTCACTTGCAGTTAAATTTCTTTTCTCAACTTCAGCCTTCGAACAAATCTCAGCCTGAATGTTCTAACAAAATACGTGTATGAAAGTTAATTGTAGTAAAAATACTTTACTCTATTGTTGTCGTCTTATTCACGACCAAGAATGTTTTTTATAAGCACAGTTCATACAAAATTAACTCGTCCCCAGTCCTCTCCTCTAATTTTTTACGATTTTGATAGCATTTTGGAAATCTCATGCAAGTCAAAAAATGGAGAAACAGGCTACGAGATTAACACTTTTAGTAAGAGCAATTTTAGGGGTGTATAGACTTTTAAATTTATTCCCTAATGAATCGACTTTCAGTCGATTGTATGTGTCATATTAAAAAACCTTGTTTACTTAAAGAAAACATTACATGTCAGAATTGACTAAAAATCACAAACAAAATACCAAGAAGATACAAGCAAGATATAATACATATTTTCGAGAATAAATTACTTTTACCCTCTAAAAATCTTTATAAAAAAATTATAAAAGTGTATCAATTTCTCGTTGTTCTGGTATTAAAATGGGATTGATAATGACACAAAATGTTTCCCTATAGAAGAAACAAAACAATTCGGCAATCGGAATAGTAAGTAGTAATGAGGGTGGCTCAAAACTGCGAACGTAGTGAGCGTGTTACCAGCGTCAGTGTGCAGCGAAATACGACGGCTAGTTACTTGTCTAGTTCCAACCTTAATAAATAGCGCAACTAATACAAATGGATCTGACGTAATTTAAAAGCACTGCTTTGTTTCAATTCTACTTGTCAATATTTGCAAATTCTTTAGGCATACCGGAAAAGTGGGAGGCGGGAGGCTGGGAGGCTGGGAGGCTTAAGTAGGAGGCGGGAGGCTGAAAGCGAAAGTGGGAGGCGGGAGGCTGAAAGTGAAAGTGGGAGGCTGAAAGTGAAAGTGGGAGGCTGAAAGGAAAATGGGAGGCTGAAAACGAAAGTGGGAGGCGGGAGGCTGAAAGTGAAAGTGGGAGGCTGAAAACGAAAGTGGGAGTCGGGAGGCTGAAAGCGAAAG
>JAUJPO010065335.1:0-12507 GCA_032270745.1 Tiaropsis multicirrata | reverse complement strand
GTGGTGAGAGTTTCAGTAAGACAGTGACGTGTCTTTCTTCTTTTCCGTACGTCCGCGTTCGTTTGAGATCGAGCTGTGGTCGAATGACGCCTTGATTGTTGGTTCAGAACAAAACGTAAAGGAATGGTCTTACCTTGGAAGTCCAGGACAAACCTGGTGTGATTTACGCTTGGTAAGACGTCCACGTCTTTCTTCAAGGTCACGACCTCTCTTCAATTTTATGGTGATATCAACTTCTGGATTGAACTTTTGACGTGTCCAGTATCTTGGTGTCTGTGTCTTGTTTCTTGAGTGACCAAGTGTCGGTGTCAGGCTGCGTGGCAATCAATAATTCTTCGTCGCCAGTGTAAAAGTGACACAAGTCAGTATCTTATTAGTTGTTTAGTATCATATATATTAGGTCTAGTCTAAAAAGAATACAAGAACGTTACAATGTCTTTCCAATATTCTTGCGTGAACCTATGAAAGCCACCTTACGCTCGCAAGCTCGCTTCGGTGGCAAACATCTTCTCAAGCTGATTTAACTGGCCTTTTTCTTCTTCTCTTTCAATTAAATGGTTTTTATCACTCATTTAGCATTAATATTTAGACTGCAGCTGATAAAAACTTGTAAGAATATATTAAGAATATCTTAGGATGATTTTGACCTAAAAACACTATTCTTATAAAAAAAGCGTGTATTTTGTTGTCTGGTTCCCAAGGTTTTGGTTTCTCAACTCAACTCTACTTCAGAAAGCCAGTGTTGCTTTTTTTTGTTTAATTAATGCACAATAAGATACTACATCCGCAAGTTAAATAAATTTTCCTGAAATTAGATAGCCAAATATAATATTTTTGAGTGTCGAAATAAAATTTTGGGAATTGGCCATTTTAAAGTCAGCCTTTATAAAGATATAATTAATAAGCTACACGGACTGGATTTTGTAAAACAAAATACTATCTATTTATTTCCAACTTATACAAATTTAATTTGATATAATTATCTTACATAAAAAAGTTAATAACTATATAAGCAATAACTAAAAGATTACCCAAACACCTCCAGTGGTGTACAAGCTCTAGAAAATGATAGAAAAAAAACTAAAAAAAACTGCATTATAAAAACGTCTAATCAATAATTGCACGGGTTTTGCCAAAGTTTTGACCAGCCTGCGAAGCACCTTTGTTTGATCCCGCCTGTAAACCGATGATACCTTCGCCTGCTCGAAGTTGTTCTTCCGAAAATTCTCGTTTATTTTCACTGGCCTCGGTTGGACCGAGAACTGGCCCATCGTAATGAAGCTGCGCTCTACGACCAAGGGCAACGATACCGTTAATTACCTAAAAATGAATAATTAGAAAAGCAATTAACAACTTGACAATGGTCATGTTTACACCGCTGTCTTGCACTATTCTACTGAAGCCATTTGAAACTCAAAAATCGATTTTTGGGTATGGTACTTGATGACCATAGCGAATTGAAGAAGATTCCCTGACTTCTCATTGTTTGATTTGTGCAAACTGAACTTGAGGGAATCACTATATGCGTTGTGATTCAGAAAAGACAATTCCTTGAAACGCTGCGTTAAAAAAAACAAAACAGACATATTACAAAATCAAGTTCCAGCTTCAATGAAACGGACAAATATTTTTTTCCTACTAGTACCTGGTTAGGATTGGTCCCTTCGAAAAGATCAACCGTTTGAAACAAGTCTATCTTTTTGCATCCCATATTCTCACAAGCAGTCAAGAAATTGTTGATATTTTCCATTTGTTTGAAGGCCGTTTTGTTTGCGTTGATCCTTTTGACGCTTCCAGGTTTGACGGTGTTGACGAGGTTGCACAGGAGCACTCCATTCTTGAGCGGTGGGATCACGTCCGACGGGTTGGTGATCAGCTAACCACGAAAGAAATTAATTAAAATATAGAACTTCAATCAAATTAAATTTACAATCGTAAACCTCGCAATTCACAGTCCAAGCTATGTTTTTATGTTGTTTTTTAGAAAATTGAAACATTTTATTGCATGAAAATTTCGCATTTCGATTTCGACCGTGAAATTAAAATGCGGCGAAATGCAATTTTTGAGAAAAAAACTAGGTGAACCTTTTGTTAAACCAATCATTTTAGCCGATATTATTCAACTCGGAAGAAGAAATATGTGGATATTCAGCAAAATTTGATGTTATTGTGTGGTGAAAGTAAGTAAAAGCTCGTTGAAAAGATATTTCTGATAGCGTACAATTTGAAAATGAAAATGCTAAATGAAAATAAAGTATTATTTTCTACACGTCAAAGGTTTTCATTTTCAGAATAGAAAAAAGGACCAAAGCTAAAGACGCCCACTTACACCCAAACTAGTGGCATCGTCAGAGAATCCGCCATCTTCCAAAACCGATCTCATCCAATCAAATGTATCGTTTGCTACACTGGGATCAAAGTTCTTTTCTCGTTTACGTGCCAACTCTGCTGTCATTCCAAATCCTCGTGGTCGGGTTGCCATTTTGATTTTGTTTTTTTGTTGTTGTTTATAGAATTAGGTTAGAAAGGTTGATTGCGTTTGACAGTAAAAGTCTAAAAAATATTTAAAAATGAAATGGAAAAATTAAACGAATTGAAACTTTACACCGGGAGGGTTTGAATGGAAATTTAAAATAATGTTGTCCAGTATGGTTGGGCAACGGGAAAACATTTGGCCTTTTAAGGGTAGAAATCTGCTACTTTAGCCTACATTTTGTAATAATTTAATAGAAAAATCCTTAACCTATTAATCAAACATTACTTAGCAAAAACGGGGGCCATGAATAAACTCAATCTAATCCAAACGAAGTCTGTTGCACAACAAAACACTCCCAAAACGTGTAAATCTTCGAACCATCACTTGGCTTAGTAAGTAACAAAAACAAATAACAATCAAACAACTAATTTTTTTAAACAATTAACGCGGTCAAACATGTCCTGAATTGTGATGATAAGATTGGAATTTTTTTGGAAAATATGCTTTTTTAACCTCAAAATTTTCCTTCAAATAACCGCTTATCTTATCGATGTCTGGTCCGTCCCGTTATTGATAGAAAATCAAAACCTTATTGACGCACACCGTTTTTTTTAAGTATGAAAGGTATTTTGAGGTAATGTTTATAGCATTTAGGTTTCTATTGTTCTATAACAATACATCTATTGTTATCCAGCCCAAACTTCAGCCTTGATATATGCACAAGATTTCTTTATAAGAACATTGAAATTCGAAAAGAAGCCTTATAATGTTCTTACCTTTTTTGGTTTCAACCCTTAAAATGTTCTTAATTAAGTCTTTCAATTTATATGTTCATAATCAAAAATGAAAAATGTTCTTATTTATCTATACTCTTGATTCTCCAAAGCCTCCAAATGTTCTTAACATGTTCTTAGCTTTTTTGACCTCGACCTGTTTTTATATATTTTGTTCTTATAATAAAAACATGTATTTATACGCGCCATTATTTTTATAAAGTTCTTATAAAAAGGAAAAGGGTCTCATTCACATTTGAATACCAACTCAACAAGTTATTCTTACCCTAAGGATAAGTGTTTGAGACAAGAAGTACTGTACCATATCTCTAAAACAATTTGAACCTACGGATGATAAGCGGGGTAGCCAATACATGCATCAAACTATAAAATACTATAGTCAAATTAGCGCGTTTTACACAGCAAAGAAAAGCTAGCCTAGACACTTACACAGAAACAGACTTTCTTCGCACACAAGATAAAACTCAAAATGGCCGCAACACAAATCATAATAACAATATTAATATCAAATTACGACAGAAATATCAAACACCATTTTCAAAATGAACATACTCCATTTTTTTTTTATATTCCAAAACAAACAATCGTAATCAACTCACTCCCAACAGGCATGGAACGTTGTTTTGGCACCAGAACAACGTTCCAATAACGTTGTGTGTTGTTTTCACATCACATCACACTGACAAAAATAAGAACAATTTCAAGCTAAAGAATTTTCGAACCTTTTGACCGAGATTGTACAATAAGTCAGTGGAAAATTAGAATAATACCTAATAAATTAATAGATAGAACTGGTATGTTTTATAGTGATATAGCTTTCCTGAAAGTTTCATGTAATTTGGTTCACCCAAAGAGGGACGCCGTCCAGGGCCGCCGGGCCGACGACCTCCGAAAGGTGCGGGTCTGACGACCTCCGAAAGGTGCCGGTCCGACGACCTTTGAAGGAATTAGAAAGACGATTATTAGAATAAGGACCAGATGGAATATATTTAAAAATTACAGACCCAGCTCGACGACGACCTGTCCGACGACGACCTTTGAAGGGCGCCGCACAGAACCACGACGACCTTCGAAGGGTGCCGCCCCGAGCCACGCCGACTCTCGAAAGGCGCCGTCTCGAGCCACGCCGACTTTCGAAGGGCGCCGCTCCGAGCCACGACACCCTGTTCCCAACCGCACTTATGACCCGGAACCCCCCTCGTATTTCCACTGTCTCTCTTTTCGATGGTATTTTAATTGTTTTTAATTTGTTCAAAAGTGGCACCTAGTGACGAACCTTTTTAGACTATGACCTACTTTTAATTCCGAAAGGAACAAATTTCCTAATATCCAAGCAGATCCACTACTCCACTGAGTTCCGTAAAAAGGATCTGCGGAATTCATAAGAAAATCTTTACAAATCTGCGTAAGTTATTTTGTAAGAAGGAAAGACTTGGCCCGAGCAGAGTGATTTTTTTAGCCAATCACAGCGCTTCATTGCATCCCTTTAGAGTTACGCGTGGTGAAATACTGATGTTATCAGATCACAATAAATATTCTGACATCCAATTTGTACAGCAATGACTGAAATAAATAATAAACAGTTTTCATCAATATCTTCTTTGATTAGAGGATTTCGTAAATCTTGTCAAGTTGAACGATATCTGATGACAAACTCGTCACAAAGATCGCAATCTAAAACTTCCTTAAGCTCCTAGACACCCATATCTTATCATGCGAGTTTTCGATTAACTCAAAAGTATATATTCAAAGTATTGCTTGTTTAACGAGGAAAATTGAGCAAAGCAATTTCAGAATGCTTCCCCGTCTGACCAAGTTACATTACACGTTTTTTATAAGAACAAAGTATATAAGAACTTCGAGGTCAAAAAATTAAGAACATGTTTAGAACATTTTGAGGCTTCAAGAGTATAGAAATTATAAAAACAATTTCATTTTTGATTATGTATTCACGCATTTATTTTTCGAAATTCGCGCAATCCCGGTTTTCCAAAATCGGGAAAATTTTCACGCAAATCGGGGAAATCGGGAAAATTTTGCCATTCACTCTCCGCGCATCACGCAAGCAACCTAATTTCACGCACTCACGCCGAAAAAAATTCTAAATTCACGCGTTTACGCAACGAAAACAGACCATTCACGCAGTCATGCAAACCGCTGAGGGGCCCTCTAAAAAGTAAAGTTTGGTACAGGCCATAGCAAACGATGAAAGGGAAATGCAATGTTAAAAATATGGTGGCATATGTTCTTTCAGCAATAAATTTGTAAGAACGAGAAAAATAGAGAGGATGTACTTAAAAAAACATCAATTTTATCCTTCATGGATCTAAAAACGTTTCTAAACCACAAACAGTGGCTATGTATGACTGACACTGCTTATGACAGAGGCTATTGATAAAAAAAAAAGAAAAACGGAAAGAAATTTTACCGAAGAGGAATCCCGTCACTGCTATCATTATTAACATTCTCCAATGAAATTCTTAACCCTTAGACTCCGAAACACGGAAATATGCGTTATGAAAAGGTAGTTTTACTACACCCAAGTCATTCGGCTATAGCTCAAAATCACTTCATTTTAAGGCATATAAACCGAATTTTTTTAGAAAGAGTACGAAAAGGTCTTTCTAATGGTACCAAAATCTTTGTTAATCTCTCATGCTACAAGCTTTAACGGCCATTTGAAGTTTGAATTTCACTTTTTTCAAAAGTACTGCGGTGTCAAAGGAAAGGGTTAAGTAAAACTTTTAATGAGGGTGATATTTGTTTGAAGATAAGCAAGTTAAGATTGTTTGATATTTGGTAGAGGTTTTACAAGTAAACACTTTAGAAACTTGTGAAATAAAGAAAAGCTCTAAAGCTGGAATACACGTTATTTTTTTATTAGAACACTAAAATTTTGGCTGAATGTTCTTATTTTTCAACCATTTTGAGCCTTCGGTGTTCTTATTGATGTTCCTATATATATCCAAGAGTCCAAAAATGATTTTAAAAATGTTGTTTCAACATCAGAACGTTATTTGGACGTTGAAAAAATGTTAAAATAATGTTGTGTGTCTGGGACGCTTTTATTAAAGCTTTGAAAAACTCCCCACCCCCTTAATTTTAGCCTTGATACGTTCTTAAGGTGTTCATAATTTTTGATTAAATCTCAGCCTCAATGTTCTTATAAAACAAAACACGTGTAAGGGAGATGATGAGAGCGGAGACTTGATCACCACTTCATTGTAACCCTTGTTGTAAGATTTCGACCAACCTTTGTAGGGTGTCGGTTTGAGTATACAATGTTTTTTCTTAACCTTAGCCAACATAGAATGCTTGAAAAGGTAGCTTTACCGCACCGCAGTCTTTTGTCTATAACTCAAGACCACCTTTTCTTAAATATGAACCAAGTGCTTTTAGAAAGAGTATAAAAAGAGCTTAACAATACAAAAACATTTGTCTACTGACGGAGGCATTTGAAACTCTTTTTCAAAAACAAGGGCTTTTCCCTCTCTCCCATCCCATTCTTAATTCTTTGCCACGGCACGACGTCACAAATGGGGGAAAACAGAACACTTACTAAAGATTAATTATGTGTAATCAGTAAAAAAAATCTTTTAGTGAGTTAAACCTTTCCCCTCGCAATAATTAAATCTTATTGGTTGAAAAGTATATCACATGACTTTCCGTGGCAAAGAATGTTCCATTTCAACCCCATTCTCCTTCAACGTTGAATTGCTACTACTATTGCAGACTACTCAAGAAAAAATATAATCTGTGCCTGAAAGGTTTGCCCAACGCAAGAGAATCAATGGATACACATTTTGTTTATAAGAACAAAGTATATAAGAACATGAGGCTTCGAGGTAAAAAAATTTAGAACATGTTAAGAACATTAAGAGGCTTTGGAGAATCAGGAGTATAAAAATATAAGAACATTTTTTTTCTTTTTGATTATGTAAACATGAATTAACGCTTGAAAGCAAATGCGGGTGAAATTTGGTAGGAAATTGAAGTGGTAGCAAAAAAAATCAGTAGAGACTACCTACTACTAATTATTCGTCAGACATAATTTTCGTCACCTCCAAAAAATTTCGTCACATAAGGTGTTTCGCGGGAAACTTACGGCAAAACGAACAATCTTCGGAGAGTATACTGTATATATAGAAGCAGCCTATATAATACTCTGCTACAGAATGGAGAGAAAGAAGGAGGCTCTGGGATTGGAAAGTCATGGCGCTCACCAGACAACATTAATCGTGTCCAAGTGACACGACAAAACTAAATTGGCGTATTGACAGCGATAATTCGATCAACACGGGAGAAACTTCGCAGATGCTGAACAATTAAGCACTATCACCGCCCCACACACAATAGATAGATAGGCCCTCCCCATTAGGGAATGTGTCCTACTCCTTTCGAAGTAGGAATTACTATTTTCCAAGTAGGAAGCATATAGCGCTCTCCAAACATCACCGGCTCTGTGCGCGCGACAATCAGATGATAGACCCCTGCCAATAATTTTTATATTTGTGCTAGCTAACCAAAGAATTTTAAGGTTAGAAAAGACTACCCCTTTACTGTAGATTCTCAGACATAATATTTCCATTATAATTAAATGGAAAATCTTATACAAACCATAATCAAAAATTACAATTCAACAAAGATATCTGATTTTGTATGAAGAAATCTTTCTTCGTATCGTCAACACCACACCTCCGTAAATCTGAAAACCATTCTGTTTGACACAACACGTCAAATAAAAAATTGACACTATCGTGTACCACAAACACGTCTGATGACATCTCCTATGTTATCCCTTTATGAATATTACTCACGGATAAAAAAAAGTTATCTGTGAATATTTTAATGTTATTTGTAAGAAACGTAACATTTTATATAAGATAAAAATAAAACAAATCAGAAATCGTACCAAGAAAAGAAGACTTTAAGGATATTCAAGCCTAAGAACAGTGGCAAATTTTGACGGCTCAAAATTACTGTCAATGCAACAATACTTCTGAGCATGACCCAATAACGCGACGAGTATGTATTAAGTTCAAATTTATTTGTGGAATTTGTGATAAAAAAAATAACGATTCATTGACAGTGACACTTCAAATCATTTTTAGGATTAAGTTTCCCAAAGAATGTTCTTATCATCAAAAGCATTTTTGAGACCACTTGAAAATCTCTTTTTATTTACATTTAGCAATGACTTCTATCACATTATAATGGATCGAGTTGCAATTTGATCCTTTTGCTTGGAGAATAAATATATCCTTGATTTGGTAACATACATATCTCTAGAATTCTCTGTTTCTAATGATGAGTGAGAAGATATCCATATATTCCAATCGTTATCTGTTGTCGTGGAAACCAGATTCAAGAGTAGGGTACAGAGGGGTCTGTTTGAAAAATGGTTTATTCCGTCTGAACACAAACACAAAACTGAAAACTGAAATAAATCAATTTTTTCAGTGGGTTTCGTTTTAAAAGACTTACAAGTGGGTTGTAAACCAAACCATGTGACCCCCATAATTCTCGACCGTTCGCTTTTAACCCGACATGATGAATAAAAAACAGGTCCAACCTTATTTTTAACAAATAAAAAAAAATGGAGCGTTTACTATTCCAGACCAGGATAGTAGATGAATATGTGTTTCTTTATAAGTTAACTTTTACACGTTTTTTTATAAGAACAAAATTCGAAGAAGCCTTCTAATGTTCTTAGCTTTTTTGGTTGCAAGCCTTAATGTTCTTAAAATGTTCTTAAATAAGTCTTCTTATTATTGTGTACATAATCAAAAATGAAAAAATGTTCTTATTTCTATACTTTTGATTTTCCAAAGCCTCCAAATGTTCTTAACATGTTCTAATTTTTTGACCTCGAAGCCTATGTTCTTATATACTTTGTTCTTATAAAAAAACATGTAGTGAGCGTTTAGAGGCCCGGGTCAAAGTATTTATGATTCATAATTACTTTATCATCTTTAAAATGTAGATAATTTTACAAGGCTGATTGACAGCTTCGAAAGCACAAGAAATTACGTCACAGGATATAGGATTTGAAATACAGTCTCGCCTAGATTTCACGAATCATAGTTGAAAGTATATACTTGCAATTATCAAATTCTTAAATCATAAAAAAATTTACATTACATTTCAACCAGTAATATCTAAATCTGTTGTTGAAATGCAAAATATCGCATCCAAAATATAGACAGCACAGACAAATTCAAATCACAAAAAAATACGATCTCTTCTCGTTTGTGTATAACCAAGAATGGTTTTTGCCTGAAGCGCTGCCTAGAAAAAACAGACGGGAATCATAGATCAAATATTACCAGTTTTATCGTATATTTCACTCATATCGAATGTTGATGTCTCTATAAGGAGATAGACGATGAACGAAGGTTTAGTATAGACCTATAAACAGATTTTCGAGGATTAACAGAACCTCATTTTGTTTGGTCGATGCAAACGATCAATTTATCACGTACATGTTTTTTTTATAAGAACATCAAAATTTTGGTTGAGGCTCGAATGTTCTTAACTTTAATCCAATTCCCTTAAATATATGCCTAAAATACTTCCTCTGGTCTAAGCTTTCATTAAGAAAATTCCCAATGCTCAAATTGTGAATTCTTCATAGTTTATGGTAAAATGTACTACCACATTTGAGGCTCGATGTTCTTATAAACTATGTTCTAATTTTCAATATTCTAGGATATCCAGGGGGTTAGAATTTGATGAACAAGAATATCCAGGGGGGTTGTTGTTAAGAAAAATCGACATCCTCAACAGTGAAGGGAATATGGATTTCTTCTGGAAAAGCCCAATGAAAAACATAAAAATTTTGATATCTTGACTGAATTGTCATCGACTAAAATGTGTTATCTCCGGTTCCCAACAAAATAAGGCAAAATTTACTCTGAGAAAGGTCTGATAATGATATTTTTTTATCTTAGGTAAGTTGATTTTGAAACTTTTGCGCCCTCCAGGGTGCCCCAAAGATTTAGCCTCGTTTTAGTGCAAAAATTTGATTACAAATTGGGGCAATCTATTACAAATTAGGGCACGACACACACAAGCTGGATTTCAAAGTGGAAAGTGTCAAATAAGCGATAAACATTAGCACAGACATGAAATCAAATAACAATATGGTTGTTGTTGTGATTATCCTGATGATGTTATATTTGATGATGTCAGTCAAAACACTATTACTGTATTCCGTTTTTAAACATCATTCTTCTAACTCAGGATCAAAATTGATGGGCCCTTGTTGTCTCTTATCGAAATCGAATAAAATACATTTCTGTACCAGAGTGTATATATATCTAGACTATTTGAGGTACGGGAAATGAGAGCAAAACTTCAAAAAACGGAAAAACGGGAACGAGAAAATCTTTCGAAAATAACAGGGATCGTTTGTTCCAAACTTTACCGCCGCATCTATGGCTCGAAACCTCAGCCACATAAATTTACCGTTTTCACTATCACTTTAACGGACGATAAAATCGTCTAATCTATACCTCACGTTTATTGTTCGTTAGCGTACAGATTGTCTGTTTTGCTGTAAAGTAGTCTCTGCGGAGAAGTGTAGAAAATTAATTTTTCTGCTGCCGCCTTAACTGTCCACAAAATTTCAGCCGCGCTTCATCACGTTTGTTTACGCTCATACTAGAAATTGCGAATGGGAACAGATCCTTTACCGAAAAGAACTTTGGAATTTCCATAGATATTGGGTCTGTGTACAGACAACACCAAATATGGCTTGGTAAACAGTAGAGCAAGCGGAAACAAATGTAATATACTATGGTAAAGATAGAACGAAATATTTTTGGCTTTTGTTAGAACTTCGCACATACCGTAAGTCGGATCATAAAAGAGGTTATGGCAGCATTTTTAACCAGGCTTTTCTAGCCCTCATGCATAAACGAGGCCCGGTTATCTTAAAGACGAATCAAAAAACGAATCCTTACAATGTTTATAATAAACATCATTAAAATTTGAAAGATTGATTTTTTATTATTTTGACAATAAACGTACTTAACTGTGCAAGAAGGTGTTGGCCAAATCTATTTCACAGCTTTCCATTGGAAAGAATCCCCGAACTTTCTTTCAACCAAGACATTCTGAGAATGACGAAGAGATGTCCATGTTTATGTTGAATGAATTTTGAATGTCCATAAGATGTGGAGTGATTTTGGGTTTCAAAGTGATGACAACACGAACTGTTTAGGTTGGATAGTTTGGTTATAGTAGGGACGTTGAGTAGGTTTCCACATAACTGGTCGTTCATAACAACTTGTGGACGAAGAGACCTGAAAAAATTGTACAGTAAGTTAAATGTATTTTTCGATCCACTTCTTGTCTGTTTTATAGTTTAATTGTATGGGTTTTGATAGCCACAACCACGGTCAAAAGGTCTGTACTGTACTTTTACAGATGTGCTCGTTCCTTCAAGGTCGATACAAATTATAAAGGTCAGCTATTGCTACCAGATGCCAAAAGCATTGAGTGGGGTTAAGAGAGCATTTATTCTGTGTTTTTTGCTGATTTTCTGCTGTTTTAAACCTTATGACCCTGATTGCATATTGGTGAAAGATTTCTTTCTTCAGTAAATACATTGTAACCCAGGTTTAGTTTTTTTTCAATAAGAATTGACCTTTCTGATTTACTCTGATTTACAACTAAAACTAGGTTCGGTGTCGTTTTAATGACTAAATTTTTCAAACGAGGTTTCTAATTTTTAGTTTCTGGTTAGTAAGAGTTTAATTTATTTGCAAATATTATCAACTTAATTTATATTTCTCATTAAACAGAATTAATTAATGTATAAAAGATTTCTGACTAAGGCAGGAAACGTTAGTATATGCATGGAGGTAAAAGAACACATGGAGACTCAACGCATACTATTCCATTGTATCAATCATTGGAAGCAAATTAAGCAAATCATTTAATCAGGCATGCACTCATGGGAATATTAAATTTCAACTTTTTGAATAAAAATTCTATACACTTTTAATTGTTGCATTGGAAGATAACACATTTATTAATAAAAAATGAGACGAACTTGCGAAAATAAGCACAAAATTACTTATTTATAAGCGCCCCCTCTCGTGAAATCGCCCATAAATTTTGAAAATCTTTAGATATACATGAGTGATAACCTTTAACCTAATCTGATAACAGATCAGTATTTCACTAGCACCACGCGTAGCTCTAAAGGGATGCAGTGAAATATATGATCTG
>JAUJPO010065324.1:0-12508 GCA_032270745.1 Tiaropsis multicirrata | reverse complement strand
ATCTTTATGTTTTTTTCTGTCTGATCATCTGACCTTCACTGTTAGGTAGGTCCATTCAGCATGTGGCTTGTTTCTCCGGAACCTGTTTCTAAATAGATAAAAAAATAAAAGTCAAGCGGTCTCAAAGAAAACGGTTTGCCTGAAAAGAAATGCCGGCTTGTTTTCAAGCCTGCGCGCTTGAAAGTCGTATCCCAGTTCTAAAAGGGTTAAGCTACACACTTTTCTTTTATAAGAATTAAGAGTTTAGATTCAAAACAATAGATCTATTGAGAAAACACTATCCTCATTCAAAAACAGCGTGTATGATTACTCATTCTTAAACGTGCCTGTAAGCCATATTTGTAATTTATCGCCAACCAAAATTTGAAAGTTGACTTAGGCACTTTTACCTGGTGGTCACTGGTAAATAAATTTTATTGGTTTTAAAAATAGACCCCTTGCATTCCAGCGCAAAACTGGTGAAAGCATATACTCTTACATTGCATTTTCCCAAAAATGTCTGCCTTCTCAGAACAAAAAAGGTAGATTTCTCTCAAATCTTGTCAACCCTTACAGTGCATTTCCAGGGTCTAAAAAAACCTACCTAGGGGACGAACATACACGTCGGTCATTTTTTTGACCAAATCTACAAATTTTCGAACTGATTTTCTATCCAATTCGCCTCCAGGTTTTGCACAACTTGCAGATGTGGACAGCTACCAAAAATACACTTTCGTACGATGAAGCCAAAGATAATGCCAAGAACGCCGCTAAAAATATCAAACTGGTAAGTTCGGATACTCATTGGGGGTTGAAGATAAAGTTTTTCCTTTGTGTTATTACCCCGGTCGGTTTGATTTGAATCCTCTGTTACTAAAAATGATATACAATTTATATTTGAAAACAGAGACCCAAATGTTTCTACATTTATCATAGATACGATTGAAAATCGAAAAATGATGAATGGAAGATAATTATACTTGGTGAATAATACCTCATGTATCCCACCCTGTAATCTTCTTAATAATTTTTCAGGGTCCTTTCGAGATTGTAAAGAATTTGTTTACACACGGTGACGCGTCCAAGATGAGTTTGAACGACAAAACTGATCTCTTTTTCAACGATTATTCCTTCGTTCCATTGTTCGTACAGCAGAATTATCTCTCCGTCAAGCCGAATGCTGCAAGGTAGGGCTGGGCTGGTTGGGAGAGAGTTATTGGTAAAGTACTCATCTTTCAGAATAGTAATTTTGTAGAGTTTGGAGTGTCATGTATGTCTCAACTCACTTTTTAGAAATTGAGAGGGTTTTGTAATAGACTTTTTATAAAACCTCATATTTATTCAGATGAAAACCCCAATGTCTAGTTGAAAACATGACACTCCAAGTTCATCATAAGTTTTTCATGTCAAGCCGAATGCTGCAAGGTGACGCTGAGTTTATCGTTCGTTATTATACTCTGTGTAGATTGTCTGTTTTGCTGAAAGTTTCCCGTGAAGGTAAGTCTCTGCGGTGAAGTGTAGAAACCTTTTTGCTCCCGCCTCAATTTTACACAAAATTTTACGCTTGTTTATGTTTAAGACCCTCCACGGAAATGAACGTTTGAATTTTCAGAGAGATGTCATTGGTAGACAATGTACTTAATTTCATATATTATGCTACCGTAATTTCTCTAATTTAATGCGACCAAAAAAATAATTATTTTGAAGGTGTCACACTAATGATCACAGTAGAGGAAAATTTTGATTTAGGCGCACTAAATTGGAGGAAAAATAAAGAAGACAATTTTTTATTTTATTTTTAAAACTTTCTTCCAACCCACTTTTTCTTCTCTTTTCAAAATTTTCCAGCTCTCTCAATGTCTTCTCTTTCATTTGGTTGAAAAGATTAACATTATCTGCTCTGAAAACAAAGTTAGCTGGAATTTCCATTCATCAGTATTCGCACTATAATTACTTAATTACTAATTAGAGGAAAATTTGACCTTTATCGTATTAAATTAGAGGAAAATCGAAAATAGGTGAATGGGTGTTCGCACTAATAATTAGAGAATTTATATTAGTCAAAAATGGTAAAAATAATTTCCTCGCATTTATTAGAGGACGCATTAAATTAGAGAAATTACGGTACTCATTATTGAGATATGAACGCACAAATTGGTACATCGGACAAACACAAACACTCCTTTCGCCAACTGACTAATCGGAATGGTAAACACCTTGAAGAATTTATCACTCAAAATGATTTACACTGTATCAACACCAATTTTCAGAAAAGACCTGGAAAGAAATGGAATCATCGCAGCCCAAACGCCTAAATCGACTTTATTCTAAAATAAACAAGAAATGGGTAAACAGCGTCAATAACTGTGAACCGTTTAACTCTTTTGAAGGAGTATATTCTGATCAAAGAATAACAACGCTGTTTGTTAAACTAAGCCTTCGAAGAAACAAGAAAAACTCTATTGAACACAACGACTTCGACTGGACTCAACTTTCAAGAACTCCCGAAATAAAGAACTGCTTCTCCATAACTTTAACAAACAGATATGAAGCACTAAACTCTGAAATGACATAATGATGACATAAACGCAAATAAAATGTACAATACCTTTGTGGATGCAAACAAATATGCTGCTCAACATTGTCTCCCTCTATGAAAGAGAAAATAAAGCAAGCGTATCCATGGGAAAATGGAGAAATATTGCAAGCTCGAAAGGAACTCAAAGAGGCAACGTCTTTAACAAAAATAAAAACAAGACGATTGCCAACATCACCAAAGAACAAACAGCTCAACAGAAATTAAACAAACTTTACAAAACCGAACAAGAGAAATACATCCAGAGCCAAATCGACAAAATCAAACATGCAGTTGACAGCAAGAAGTCTTCGTTAGCATGGAAAGCTGTAAACAAGATATCCGGAAGAAAGAAAACCAACACCAAAACTTAAATCCAATAAGGTTAATGAGAGACTAGACTTATGGAAAAACCATTTTGTGAATCTGTTAGGAAAAGCCCCAACAACCACTAACAAACTCTACCAATCAAAACTGGACCATTCTCTCATGATGAACTTCATACTGTACTCAAAGCCATGAAAAACAGAAAATCTGCTGGATTGGATAAAATCGGAATTGGATAAAGTATGGAAAACCGAAATTTTCAATGAACAGCTGCTGATGTTTCTGTAATCAAGTTTATAATCAGGAAATCATTGAAACATGGCGTGAAGGATGTATTTTCCCCTTTCCGAAAAAATGAGATCTAGACCAGGGCCCGGTTGTTCAAAAGTGGATTAGATTAAATTCCGATTAGCGCTAATCCAGATTAAATTCAGATTAGTTAAAGGTTCTAGCCGGCTATATAAAGGTAGAATCTTGGTCTTGCGCCGGCGTGCTGACAATGCACGGATATAAGCTACAGCTTCAGACAGCGATATCTGCTTTCTTTTACACTTTTTGATTCGTGATTGAATAAATAATACTCGATGTCACAACTTGCAGCATGATAAAAGGGGAAGGTATAAAAGATTTGTTTAATACACACAATAAAACTTCTATCTTCCATGATATAAAAATGGTGTGTTGTTTTGATTCAAAAAGTGCTGACTCAGCTTGCATGCTTTGCAGGCGTGCGCTACGGTAAATATTGCTGATTCAGTTTTCCTAGATACATATGATCAGCTATAACCTTTAAATCGCCGATTAAATTTTGTTGTTCGAACGTCAGATTAACTACGAACAACTGGGCCCAGCCCTCTAGGCTCTAACTACAGAGGAACCACATTAACCGCCATCACAGCTAAAATTTATAATCAAACTTTTGCTCAATCAGAAATTGAAATGATTCTTCGATTCTTAAAAATCAAAAGGGCTTAAGGAAAAACCGTTCCAGAACTGGTCAAATCCTCACTGTCAGACGCCTGATCGAAGGTATCAATGCCAAGAATCATAAAGCTACTCTACTTTTCGTTGATTTCACTAAAGCATTCGACTCCATTGATAGAGCCAAGCTTAAACAAATCTTGTATGCATACAGAATACCTGATGAGACAATCGCATGATGCTCTCTCTACAAAGATACCAAAGCAATTGTACGATCCCCGGATGGTGACACAGAATCTTTCGATATTTTAGCTGGCGTACTACAAGGAGATACCTTCGCAATTTTCCTATTTATAATTGCCCTCGATTATATATTACGAACTTCCTTGGACACAAAAATGGATCTTAGTTTCACACTCAACAAGTCTAGAAGTAGAGTGCACCCTGCTGTCACAATTACCGATTCTGGATATGCATACGACTTAGCACTTTTAGCACTGCGGACAGCTGTGGTGATGCTGAAAAAATGGTGCACCTGTTGGAAGTTGCTGCATCTAACATCGGTCTAAAAGTAAATTATCGAGAAACTGAACACATTAGTTATAATCAAAACAGATCAATAACAACCTTCAATAATCAACCAACCACGAATTTACCTACCTAATTAAACCTACCTTGAACCTACTCGATAATTTGAAAAGAAACTGTGGACCTTAACAAAAAAAGCTAGAAAACAAAATCAACGTCACCTTTACCAGAGTGCTACGTGCAGTCCTCAACATCTCCTGGTGAGATCACCCAACAAAGGCAACGCTGTACGGAGACCATCCAACCTTATCAACATTAATACAAGAACAACGGACATCCTTATCAGGCCATTGCTAAAGAAGTAAAGAGGAATTGATCAACGAACTACTTCTATGGCAACCAAGACATGGAAAATCTAACAGAAGGAGACCTCGACTGACCTACATCGACCAATTAGCGACTGACACCGGCTTACGCAAAGAAGATCTACCAATGACAATGATGGATAGAGAGACAGGGTGAAGATGATTCGGGTTGGACGTCCGCCACGGTAAGGTAAGGCAAGGTGTTCATCACACTACGAAAAGCACAAAAAGCAAGAGATCCATGAATGGTCTGTGTACATTATAGAGCTTGATCATTAGAGTTTTCCTTATTTTATATTTTCCAATGATTCGAATAATACTGGGGACTTTGTTGACTTTGGAGCCTATTAACTCAAAGTGACCGGAAATGAAGACCTAGTATGTCATTTGGACTCTAAACCGTTGCAGATGAATCGGTAATTATGGCCGGCCGGCCCCGAATTCTCAACCTTTTACCTCGACAAATTATACTGAAATATTAATAATGTAACGAAGTATGAATATAAGTTTACGCTTTTCTCTTGAAATAGTTTTACAGATTTTTATTTGTAACACAGATTGTTTTTTGACTTTCTTTTCGACTTACTAGGATTGGAAATACATTCAAGCATTACTGGGGCGATCAGGAAAAGAAGGTTTGAAACGACAATGCACAACCCTCGATGCTACAACAATCAGTCAAGCAGTTGCAGCGCTAGCAGAGGGAAAATATCTCAAAAAACACAATCTAGAAACTGTGACGGATATCAGTGCTGGTGCAGCAACCTTTTTCGTTTGGGTATGAACGGCCTCGTTAATAATTAAATTTGCGATTTTCGGTGAAATAGACTTCAAGTAGCCTAAGTAGATCGAATTCAAAGTGGAATATTTTCACACCCGAATTTTGCAAAATGAAATTATTTATAGTGCTTTTTTACCAAAAAGCCCTGAAAAAAAGTGAAAGAAATAACATAAATTAGGTTAAAGAAGATTTTTCGATCATCCAAACTAGTCGGGATGGAACTAACTGGTCGATTCTTTCTAAGCGTTTCTACATTGTTCCCTGTGTCACATTCGATAACTTTCAAAATTATTGTCTAGATTATAAATTTTTAAATGGAGGATTTTTCAAATTTGCATAGAGTTTCGTACCCGTTGCATTGTCCACTGTCTGCTGTAATAAAATATGAGAAAAGGGTCATGCATATTAAGGGTTTAATACTTTTTCTTTTGTACACTAAAATGTCTGGCATCTTTTTCAAACAACGTTCATAATATGAACATGTTTTGCTTTTTCAAATATCACCTTTTAATGAGATATATGATTCTTAATACTATATAAACCATTGTACAACAGTCAACAGCTATGATTGAAGAAAATCGTAGTTGGCACGAGGACAGTGAATTCCGAGAGAAGTTGGAAGAGAAGAAACGTCAGGAGGCGGAAGAAGCCAAATTATTGGAAGAACAAAAGAGGATCAAAACGGCCTCCCGTTCCAACATGAGTCAACGGCAACGCAAGAAAAGTGACGCGAGGGAACGTAAGAAAAGTGGTGACGGGAAAAAACAGGCGGCGGCGACGGTGACGGCGACGGCAACTGATAAAAAGAAGAACGATTTGAGTGCCAAAACACCTGGTAGGAAATGCTTTTAAATTTACCAATACTTCCAGTGTTTTTTTTTTAATTTTCTATACGTCTGCTAAAGTCTGGTGAATAACTATGGGTGGAAAAGTTGAAATATTATAGGATGCTAAGTATTTTCTTAACACTCTGGTCGGAAAGACAAGAGGGTTTTCCGGGAATGCAATTTTTCGGACACCGGTCATAAATTAAATTTTGGGGAATCAATTTCATTGAAACATGGTGTCATAAGGCTCATCCGTTCAGAGCGTAAACTCCTTCTCTACGGGCTATGCCCTTTGGTCTTAAATTAAATATTAAGCAGCGAAAACTACTATGCATGCGCATTACGACTTTCTTTTGAAAACAATAAACTGCGTCGACCAATCGGCTTTAGAAGACTAAAACGTTTATTGATAAATTTATTTTGTTAAATAAAACCTTTATTTCAACATCAAGGAAATTATTTACGTACACTCTATAGAAGATTGTCTACAAATCTCGTGGGGTCATTACCCGAGTTATTATTGGCCAAGCATACGAAAGCGAATTTTCTAACAATGTCTTAAGAAATAAAGGGCACTGAAGAATTTTTTCCATTGATGGTAGAACCGCCTTCGCCAGTTACACAGCCTTCTTCTGGAAACGAGGCCAGCCATTATTCTGTGTATCTCGAGAAAGGTGTTTTACTTGATTTTAATTTTGATAGAATAGAATCTGAACTATGGTTTCTTTTCTCTTAAAAATCAAATCTTTCATTTCCACTGAAATTCCAGGTTCTCCAAAACAGGCTCGTTCGAAATCAAAGTCGCCGGCAGCTCAGCGACGAAATATCAAACCACTTGGAGGCAACAATAAAAGCAACCGTGGAAAATCCAAATCACCTTCCAGAAAACCCAAGTAAATATCTCCTTGCCATGCAAACAGTTCAATTTGGTTGTTGGTTGGATTGAATTCTTTGAGCTGGTGTATTGGTACAGTAAGCTCATCCAGTCCTTTGAAGCTTCATGAACACTTCGAATAATTATTGTCAAAGATAAGTGTTTTTCAAGGTTAGTATACTATGTACCGACATCCAGCAAGCATACAACGTTATTTCAACATTGTTTTAACGTTCAAATGATTTATTACCTTAAGGGGATAAATTTTTGCGAGGATTAATTTTCGCGAATTTTGGCCATTTTTGCAAAATTAAATCCTCGCGAAATTTTTATTTCATGCTTTTTGCCGAAAACCCCTAGGAAAATGAAAGAAATTATGTTAAAAACAGGCAAATTCGCGAACTTAAATCCTCGCGAAAGCTTTAATTTACCACTTCGCGAAAATTAATCCCAGCGAAAATTAATCCCATTAAAGGTAGTTACAGTCTTTTTTTATATTGTAATATTATATGTTTTGCATTGTATTGACGACTCCTTGATCCACAAACATTGACAAAATAATCTACGATTATAGTGCTGATTTTAAATGGCGGTAAAGTATGTCAAATTGAAAGAGCTTTTTGGTTGAATGTCATTTTTACATAATATGTTAGACCACGGTTTGATAAGATTCTATTGCTTTCAGGTTCGGCTACAGAGGTAGAGTACCCTTATTACCATATTAACTTATATGGAAACTAATTACTCCCCTGTAAGATATAGCCCACCTCCTGTATCTGATCCTGTTTAAAAATATTGACGTTATAAGTAAGACAGTTGGCAATTTTTTGTTTTTCTTTCCGTCTATGACGTAATCTTTTCTAAAGAATTTCTAGAAAATAATTTGGGCAATGAAGGTTTCAAGGAGTATCGCTCGAATCAAATGTTATTCTGTATAAAATGCTTTCTTGTTGTGAAAGAAATTTATTATTGTCTGTTTTTTTATGTAAATGCAGCTAATTTATACCTTGTATATTTTTGATATTTATTATAAATTGGGACTACATATATTTTCGGGAGTTAATAGTTTCAGGGTGTTTTTTTTATATACTGTTGTCGTGGGGTAAATTTATTTTTAATTGTTTATACATATTGATTACTCTCTTCTGTCCTTATTATAATCAGAAAATGGTTAATTTTTTTTTCTCCAAACATTTGATGTTATATTTTTAAAATAAATTATTTTGATTATTTCACATTTCAATTTTTTTAAACAACTTATAGAGAGCCTCGTGTGGAGTATTTTCTTAAAAAAAAACTAGTTGTGCATTTTATTACGTCATCTTTTTATTGAGACTTTTCTTCATCTAGAGCCAAAAAAAATTTGGAAAACAGTTGCAAAATACTTGTTGGACCAAGGACCATTTCTTATTCATTTTTTTAGTGTTCTGATGCTGTGTTTGGTTCAAATTTTCCAACAGTAGAATTAATATTCAGTTTTTTGTCATTCCAGTTTTTCTGTGTCATTCCAATTTGTATTGGTGTTTTAAAAAAGAAAAAAAAATCTTCGGAAATTGTGGACAGAAAAATAGTAATAATTTCAATATTAAAAAAAAAATCAAATATTTATCAATTTCTATCTTTTTTTCTTGCTTTCAACAGGAAATTATTTAAAATAGAAAATAATATAAAAAGTGCATCAAAAGAGAGAAGGAAAATTAACGAACAATTCAAAATGGTAGATGTAGTAGTGGATGTGGATGAAGAGAAGCCAAGTCTTTTACGCAAACGTTATACAAAGCAGACCATGGCTGATAAGGTTGGATATCGTTTAGAAGGAAACTTGAAATTTTTAAATATGTTGTAAGTAATAAACTTTTTCTTGATCGATCTGTTTTTATGCACCATATTCATTTATTCTTTGAGGACATTAACATTTTCGAAAGCTACTCTTTTGTTTGATAATTACACTGTATTAAGGTTGCAGACTTGCCAATTTGAGACCACTCTCAAGCTTTCCGTAGTAAAGTCTCTTAAACAAGTCAGGAGAAAAAAGCATCGAGACAAAAATTTGCCTCTTTTATTCAAGCGATTTTTAGAGACTTTTGTACTAAAAAACGACGTGGTCTCAAATTGGAAGATAATTATATTATGTATATTGGTTTAGAAATTAATGGAGGTACTCTATTGGTTGAAAATGACGTCACAAAGTCGCGCGACGAAGTAGGACAGTTGTCAAATCTCTTTTTTTCCGCACGGTTATGATGTAATCTTTTCTAAGGAATTTTTACCAAAGCGGTGAAGATTTTATCTAAAAATTCTATCTATGATTCAACGCTCCAAATAATTATTCTATTTTATTTATTTTTAACAGAGGATTTGATGGAGAAACGATGTGTTGTCGGTTTAATACCTCTGGCAAGTTGTTAGCTATCGGATTGTCTAATGGTACAATCAAGGTAAATAAGTGTTCCTCTTTCATAAACAAAGGGTTCATAAAAAGCTATAAAGTCTGGGTGTAATTTTGGCTGAAGCTTGGGTAAAAAATACATCTAAATCATAATGGTGATATTTCTTTGATCGTCATTGTTTGATTCTTTACGACCAAATGGTAGACCTGGTAATTTTCGTGTCCCGAAATAATACCCATGAGGAAATAACCAGAGAGGACAGAAATAAGAGACACATAACAAACCCATGTTATGAATATTTTATTAGAAGTAACTTTCGTGGAAAAGAAACTTTAGCGTTTTTTTGCGCGTTTTGGTCAAATTCGCGAAAGTTTTTCCCGAGTTTCTCGACATGCGAAAGTTTCTTTCCGCAAAAATTTCTTCGACTAAAGTAATAAAAAAAGTCTTTTTCTTTCATATCTAGATTTTCTCATTGGAATCAAAATCCATCATTTACAGTATCCCTTCACCCGCTTCTAATAACAAGTTACCGGTCACCTCCGTCCGATGGAAACCTGCCGGAAAGGATGTCCAACAATACGGAAATATCATTTTAGCAGCTTGTAAGTTTTTAATAAACATTGCGTTGAAAAATAAATTGGAAGAGATATAAGCTAGGACTAAAGTCTTACCCCCGGATACACAAATCTACACCACGAAAAACAGATCATCTTTAAAAAAAAGCTGATTTTCTGAAATGGGTAAATTCTACATTAATACAATACTAACCGGTTAGCGAGTGCTTTACTGAGAAATGTTGCCTGAGGTCAAAGTAACGACCGAGCTTGCGAGGTTGTTGCGATGACCGATAGTCTGATTTGCAGACCTGTACTAAAACCGTTGGATGTATGAGTCTGCTAAATAAGCTCCCTTTTGGTTTCCGATTCGGTTTTAGTTCAGTCCGTAAAATACACGAAATTTAGCGAGTTGCAAGGCGAGTGAGGAGGTAACCAACATGGCTGTCGAAAATTCAAAAATTGTAAAGATTGCTTATTAAAAATGAACATAATGTCGCTTTGATCATATGGCTCTCCCTGTCTTGTTACACCTCACTTGCCTCATTATTGTGTCACTGATATTTTTTTATCTTTGCGACATTGGTAACAAAAACAAGCTCTCTAGTTATAGATCTTTATAACCATACCACAGCAGAAAAAACAAATCAACAGAGTCGTCGCAACGAATGCTCTACACAGCAGAGAAGATGACAATAAAAGACATTGCATTGTATTCAGATTTTAATCTAAACATTCGAAATATTTTGTTGAAAAGTTTTTTTGCCGCCGTGTAGTGAGCGCAGAGCGAGCGTAAGTGGCCTTATGGTTTCGCGAGGAGCGAGAGGTTGGTAAAAAAATTTCTCTGTTTGTGTGTTTTTGTTTGTCACTTTTTGGTTTTCGTATGTTTTTTATTCCGTAGTTTTTACAGCCCGTTAGATTTATTGCGCAGGCAAACGGTGAAAATGAAAGGGGAAAGAGACTGCTTCCCGGATGATATAATATGAAAAACAAAGAATCTGATTAGTCTATAATTTTCAATACGAAATTATATTTTACTATAGAGGCATTTTCATGGATTTGTGTACATAAAAACATTGATTTTGGTTGGTAAAATTGATAATAAAGCTGATGGAGCTGGTGGATTGTCTGATGCGCCTGACTGATTGCAGTTTGCTAATTGTGGAAATTACTTTATGAATATGATATGTCAAAAAAGGGAAACAATCTCTTACAGATACATTTAGTCCTTTTTGTAAAACAATGTAGAATAACATTTATACCTGAACCGTAGAAAACATAACATAAACTGGAACGGGAACGAGCAATCTCAGATTGCAATTAATGATTTTCTTATGAATTGGATCAGACAGACAGAGCAGACATGAAGAATACCCTGATTGATGGCATTTAAAAACATATCAAATCTTGTTCAAAATGGACTGCATGTCAACATGCATTGCTCAATGTTGACACTCTTTTTGTTGACAGTTGGGATTTCATTGGCTCGTTTTAGTGTGCATTGGAAATATTAGATGCAAAAACTTTAATTTTGTACGAACTAGATGTACAAGAAAGGTTTACTGATATTGGAGTCCTTGATGAAACGGAAAAACATTTTGATAAATATTTTCAAGCTTTTCAAATGGTCGGTCCATTTGACGATTTCCTCCAAAATACTCCTTTAGCTTTACCGTCAAACTTTAAAATATTACCAAATGGTTTATATCTTACACACCTCCATTTTCAAGACTTGGTTGCAAAGAGATAAGAACACAAATGGACAAATCCAAATTATTATCAAGACTGATGCTACCGTATTCTATTTTGAAAAATGTATATAATTGTATACCACAAATTTTAAAATCTGTCGTTTATGGATGTGAAGGATGTAAACACACACGTTTAATGTTGTAAGGTTTGATTTATATACTACATAAGTAGGCGCAAACCGGCCAACATTTTCAACACCCATTTGTTGGCCAACATGTTGGCCGGTTTGCGGGGACGAATTTTTCTGAAATGTCATTTACTTAATAATGGCCAACATGTTGGTTGCTTACTGCAAACCGGCACACATGCGACCAACATGCAATTTTGGTGGAAATGTTGGCCAACATTTACTAAAATATTAGCCTTTTTGAGATTTTAGAATATAATATATAATGAAAATATTTTGAATTTTTTCACTGTTTCAGGCATGATTTTATGCTAATTATCATCATTTGTCTTGTAAAGTTGGAAAATGTAACTACAGTAGACTCTCCATAACTCTACTCTCCATAACTCGAATCTCTCCTTAACTCGAACGATTTTCTTCGTCCCTTGGAGTATTTCATTTCCATCAACTCATTCCATGAATTAGAGAAAAGTTTTGCAAAAATTTCAAACTCTCTACTACTCGAACT
>JAUJPO010065313.1:0-12514 GCA_032270745.1 Tiaropsis multicirrata | reverse complement strand
CGTCGGAACGAATGAAAATCACAAACGAATGTGGCCAACCCCCGCAGATCCTCTTAGCGAAACCCTGTGTAGCGCAGAATCTGCTTGGAGATTACACCCGCCCTTGCTCGCGACAAGCTTTAATTAGATTATCTCGTCTTTGGTATGTTATGGCCTTTACTTTATGGCCGTCTTTTTATATATGGATTTATACATTAATGTTTGATGATCATGGGTAAGACAAGAGTTAGTTTATGATGATGATCATACCATGGAGGTATAAAGACCATACAACCGATGGAGAAAAAAATTCCTTAGTCTATATGCGTTGATCAATTGTTTATGTAATGAAAATTGGTTATCCTATATAATTTTTTATACAATGTACACTGTATGTCTGTCTGTCTGTCTGTCTGGCTTTGAATATGAAATGTTATAAAAGAAATCTCTTAGTGTGTCTCCAACCAAGGCCGGCGAAGAAAAAAAGTCTGATTTTTACAAAGTTATAAAAAAGTTAAATCATATCTTTTTAGAATATTATATTTTAGTAGTTATGAAAATAATAAAATACATAATACATTAATATTAAAAAAAAGGCGATAAAAGCTCTACAAAATAATATTTAGGCATAATAATACCAAAACCAAGAAACATCTCTGTGCATCTAAATGAGTTCTTTGCTCGAGTTTAAGACAAGCCACCAAAAAAGGACATCTACTTAGAATAACTCAAGGTTTACAACAATACAGAAAAAAAACTTAGAAAAGAACGATCACTAGAACAAGATACGTGCCAAGAAGAAGAATGAATAGATGAAGTGAGAAAAAATTATATTTTTATCTACAATATGTGTGGGAGAAAAAAATAAAAATGCGACAAACACCTATAGAAACTACTTAGAAAAGGATTGATATTGATATTGCTTAGCAAATTTCTGGATCATATAAAATATGATGTTGTTCTAAATTTATGCAAAATGAACACACTAGGGACAAAATATCCTGATCAAAATAACGAGTTGGTCACAGTTGATTACGCAGTTATCTGTTTATAATTCAGTTGTATTGGCCATTCTCTTTCCATTACATCTCTGGCAAAGCAAATGATCTCCAATTGGAAAACAACCTCGACCTTCTTCGTTTGATAATAAGGTGCCACAATCCTGAAAATGATTGAAACAAAGTATAATCAAATGAGAAAAAAGGTCTTTAAGATCGCAGAAAAAGAAATTTAAAAGACCTCTAACATTATGTCTGGTAACCCCCCCCCCCCCCAATAGCGGGGGAGTAAAGCTAATAGGGAGCAAGTCTCCCCCAACTCCCCCTAAGATCCCATCTAAGATTATCCCCCATATGACCTCCCCCTTTGGGTATAGTCATGCTGGATCTGCCTCCCATAAGGTGAAGTTATATGTAATTTATTTATTTATTTATTTATAGAAGTATATTTCTCAGATCTATCGACCTCTATGAAACAAATGGTATGGGATTAAAAACTGGATGAAAGAATACTATCCCACTAACCTCGCATTTGTAGCAATGTACGTGGAAATTCTTTTGCATGGAAACAATATGAACTGTCTCACCACGATCCTGTAAAATGCAAGAAAATGTGCTCTTATTAACATCTATTCAAAATCTATTTTTCCGTGCAAGGTATAATTCTTGCTAAACAACCCAATCTCTATGAATTTCTGTGATTCAGTGGCTGGTCATCCAAATGGAAAATTGTGGAAACAGTGGATACTCGCCCTTGGGAAACTGGAGTTTTAGTCAAACTCCGATTACAAAACATAGGGAAAATAAAGAACTACCTTACGACAAAATTTAACCACCACAAATGAATTTATTGCACCTCATAATCCAGTGACTTAAAAGTTGGAATTTTTTTATATTCCATATTTCCAAAGATATCTTATAGTCCAAGACAATATCTTTAACCCGAGAAATAATCTCAAAATAACAAAAAGCCGTACGGTATTCAAACAGGCGTCAACCTGTACAACGTCAACGTTAACGTAAACAATCAACACAAACTTACATTGGTTGGCATAATTAAATCAGTACAAGCCGCACATTTTGGTGAAAATTTTCTAAAATTCAAATAAAAATCAAATCAATTAATTTAAGTATTTTCAAGAGCCATCAAACTAATTAGGGATATTCAGGGATTATTCAATAACATGCCTAATACAAAACAAATTTTCAAGGAAACAAAATTCCAGCAAGGTTCAGAAAGATTATCGTGGAAAAATCTCGGAATTCAAATACCGGGTGGTCCAGGGAAGAGTCAAAATAGGTTTAATATCGACAAGAATGTGAAATTGTAATTTTATGGGCGTTTTATTGGACCACCCAGTATGTTGTACTTATTTGTAAAGTAAAATCCGAAACATCAATCAAGAATTTTCTTGTTGTGGTAGCAAAAAGTTCACTTACACTTGGTAGCACTGGACGCAATGAACTTGATTGGAACTATCTAATGTGAAAGGTACCCCGTCTAACTTTTTACTACAATTGGTGCATTTAAAACAGTGAGGATGGTATGATTTGCCAACTGCTTTCAAAATTCGTTCCGTTATTTTCTTGTCACAATAGACACAGTCTTCCAGTGTATTCTAAAAGGTTATAATGAATTATAACGCAACTCGAAATGCCTTTTGCGCTTTTTTCATTTCGAACTTTTAATTTGAGTGAAAAAACAAATAAATTTTTTTTCGAGTTAACTAGAACTAGAAAAATGACATCATAATGCTTAACTTGAGATTCTGGACCTCGTTTTAATGCAAGTTAAGGTATATTTTGCCAAGATAATAAAGAAAAATACGTTGCCTCATTTTTGTTTCTAATCGCCGCAATCTAAAAATATTTGCTGTGAAAGTCAAATTTCATGATATTTTTGCTAACTTATGATTTTTTTTTACGTTTAATTCCATATCTCAAAAAAGAAGACTTTAAAAATAATAATGAGGCAACGTATTTTTCTTTAATATCTTGAGAACATGACCATGTAACAATTTTCCCAAAAATCTTCGGCTTTGGAAATAGGAAATGGCCCTCGAAAGATACACGCTTTTTATAACCAACAGTGTTTTCCAGTGAGAGTGAGCATTATAATTCTTATTGTTCTATTGTTCTAAACAATAGACCTATTGTTCTAAATCCAAAATCTCACCCTGATATTCTTATAGAAACGATTCTTATAAAAGAAAAAGTCAGTCACTATTCTTCGAAAATCGTTTTTCTCGGCAGAAGAAGGTATGGGAAGAAAAACATGCAACTCACCGTATAACAATGTTCGCAGAGGGGGTTATCGTTCAGACAATAGAATTCCAAGCCAGTCAATCGCTTTTCTAAAATAAATAAAAATTTTACTAAACAGCTCTTATTACCATAAAGAAAAGTGGAAAGCCCGAAAAAAAACTTTTTCTTTTATGCTGATGGCTCAAAAATCGATTCTCATTCGTTATTCGCAAATCATTTTTTCAAACAAAGAAACTCGAATGAAGATCTCGTGTACTCTGAATGAAAGAAATGACCGCAGAAAAATACTTACTCCTAATTGAAGGGAATGTGTACCCAGCCTTTACGATTACTTTTTGCGGTGGCATTTTGTTGTTATTTAGAATCTTATTTTTAGAAAATATTTAAAGAATAATTTTATAAATCTTTACAACAAAAAAGTTAAGATTCGAATAATAAGAAAGATGACTGATTTGTTACTCAAAACAAAACAATTTTACATAGACAGTTAGTTACTCTCAGGTGCCAAATGGGATTTTCCAGAAAAAAACCATATTCTCACTGTTGAGGATGTCGATTTTTCTTAACACCAACCCCCCTGGATATCCTTGGTCCGCAAATTTTTACTCCCTGGATATCCTAGGATATTGAAATTTTGAACCCCACCCCCTGGATACCCTTGTTCTTCAGAATCTTACCCCCTGGATATCCTAGGATATTGAAAAATATGTGTTGGAGAGCATGTTTTTTACAATGCATTAATTATCTATTTACATTTTCAATAGTTAATGACTATGTCATAAAATTTGCACTCCTACACAAATTTTGCGCCATCCCTGGCTACGCGCCTGCTGGAAATCCTCAACAGGGGAGATACGGATTTTTTCTGATTCACAGCAAATTAAGGGACTTTGTTTTGGAATTTTTGTCAAAAATTTATAAGATGGGGGGAGGGGGGAGGTGGAACGAGGGGCGTTTATTCGGCACCCGAGAGTACTTATGTTAAAGAACAGAAAAAGCATTGAAGAATCACTGGTTTTCTGTTCGCACACTATCACACCCTTCAAATCACAAATCAAATAACAAGAAAATCATCTGTATTTTTCAACGAAATATAAACTCAAACATCTCTTCCGAAGAACTTTTGAAGAAGAATAAAAGCTTGTTGAAGAAAAAACCAATATCTTTAGGTTTGGGATAAACAGATTAATCTCATACTGATTTCTCAAAAGCTTTTGACTAGAAAATTTATTTTGTAGTTCCTCAAAACTGTTTACTCCCGTCCATATATAAAAAGAAAACTTGTTTTAACCCCCTTCCCCTTCCCCTGTTACTGATATTTTCCGGAACACTAAATTAAGAATTATTCTTTTCCGACCATTCCCAACTAACACATGACGATTTTCCAACATTAATACAACGGCCAAATAACGTACCGACATTGAGAAACACGATTGAATAAACGTTAAACTTTCTATGACCCCTTCCAAAGCTTTGCAAAAGAACAAAAACATATTACGATTACAATTTGTAGTCCACAAAGCAACTTGACTTGACCTACTTTCTTTACAAAAAATTGAAAATTAAAAATCTTGGCTGTTGACAGACAAAACTCTTTCGATACAAAATCTCACAAAATAAACACAAAGTTTAAATTTTGCACACCGCATCCCAACAATTTTATTTCTTATTGGAATATTTACATTTGCAAGCTCATGACTAAAACTCTCTAAAACCTTCTACATACACACGTAGTTAGTAAAATTAGTAAATAACTCATAAGAGTATAATATTGTTTGTATGCTGCTTACAGAAGACATTCATATATAAACACATTTTTTAAGCTCTTTGTATGCTTATGTATCAGTTGCAATGAACAAATAGGAAGATACAAAAATAATGATACTGTATGTATCGAATTCACATATTTCTAAGGTTGACATTTACCATGCACGTCCACCGATGTGACAGCTGATGACAGATATACCAAAAGTTATATCTGCAGTGAAAGAAAGTTCGCACGACTAAATATTCATGAGCAACCTAAACATTCCTTTTCAACGGGGCATTTGACAACAATTTTCGTCAAAAGTACTCGCTTAACCTTAGCCTCGCAAAGAAGTTTCTCAAAGCTTTCAATAGTTTGACAGGGCGGACAGGGCGGACCGGGCTGACTTCACTAAGGCGCTGATCCAATAGTTTACTCAGTGTCTAGTTTAATTAGTTCAATCTTCATTATGTCGACCGTCAAAGCTCCTATAGAGATAAATGTTCGTCTATTTAGCCTGGCCAACTACTACAATTTCCATACTGTATCCTACTATTCCTCAATCAAAGTCAAGAATCAAATGATAACCTGGTATTGTTTACAAGTTACTTACTCGACTCCCATCGGGATACACGCTACTATCCCGTACAGACTAACTTTTAGAAATTCCCCTCGCTTCGACAAGACCGATGTAAATGAAGTTGCTACCATATGCTTTCAAGAGCATCGAGTGATGTTAAGAGAAGATTTCAACATTTAGTCCGAGATCGTAAAACTTAAGACAACTCATTCTTTAGAAATCATTTTCAAATGGAGCAAATAGAGTTGTTCCCTTGTGTGGGTAGAAGAAACCGAGAAATCATAAATTGATTAATTTTAATCTCACTGTTATAAAGGAAGATGAAAAAAAGAAAAAGAAAAAGCAAATGAGAACTTCACCATGAAAAATAAAAAACGCCCACTTTTATTTAGCTTCAGTAATTTAATATATGAAGGAAGACAGTGAAAAAAAGAAAAGTGTTCCGTAAGTTCGGTAGACCCGCAAAGCGATATAACAATTATTTGCATTCGACTGCGTCTTTTCATACCAAATTCATATGTTTGCACCTTGAAAATGCTTTTATTTATAAATATTATCACTATTAAACTTTAGCCTATAACTAACAAAACAAAGCAACCTCCGTCTACAAACGGGATTAAAACGACTGAAACAAAAATTAACTCAGAAAATCAGAAATATCGACACAATTGATTTCCAAGGATTTCTAGTTCCTGACAATCATGGTGATCTCAAATCTAGAATTCAAAGAGCTCAAATTAAAAAGTTTTGAATTTTTTAAAGAAACGAATTGGATGAAGTAAACATATGCAGCACTGCCAACTAAAGCTATCACCAGCCCAAATAAAGAATTTCATATATCATAAACTGTTTTCGTAATAAATAAATAACTCTCAATTCAAACTTTAGAATACAGTAGTAAAGCTGTGAAAATGATCTCAAACAAAAAGAACAACAGAACATTCATGAAAGTAGAAAGGAATTCTTTCCTACTTAACAACTTTTTTGTGCATTTAATTTCTCTATTTTTTAGTTCGTTTCCCACTATCGTTTTCAAGAAGAAGTTTCAGACAGATTGCTCAAAAAATCGTTTCTCCGCCTTTAACCTTAACCTTTAATAGGATATTAACAAGGAAGGGTTAGAATCTTCAACTCATTATCCTTTAAAAGAAAGAACAAGGCTTATCACTTTCAGTACACAAGAATACATAAATAAACACGGGATGAGACAAGAAAACACATATTAACATGTGTTAATGATTTCCCAGGGGTTCAAGTTAAAAAAGACCTTCCACCATTTTTATTAAGAGATATAAAGAAATAAAATCCAAAGATTCCAGTTAAATAAGAAAAAACCTTTCCACCACCTTTGTTTAAAGAGGGAAAAACACTTACCACAATCGGTGCACAAGAAACACGAAACGTGGTATTGATTTCCCATAGCTGTACACCCTTTTCCTTCTCCGATGATTGTATCTCGACATTTGTAACATACGCCTAAAAAAGTTCAAAGGAATAATCAATGGACAATAATTGTCTACCTTTGGTGCAATCCGGGACAGAAAGTTTATTAAAATATTGCTTTTATGAAAGGTCCTTTGTGTCTCTTCAAACGCTGAAACATTTTAAAACTTCGTCAAGGTTACAATAGAAGTATTTTTTAGAACTTACCAAAGAAGTCGGGATGGTGTGTATTTTGCAGACCCAAGGATAACATACTGGTCAGCATATCAAGTTCATCGTCGAGGGCAGAATCCGCATTCGTAGAGGGCGTTTCATTTTCAGCGAAATTGGGTGGGGGCGGGAAATCGTCAGTCGGAGTTCTCAATTCAGCAATGGCAGGTGAGTGTACTTTAGCGGGTTTGGCGGCGACGGGCGGAGGTACTTTTCGTTTGAGAGGCTCAGCAGCTGGTTGCTTGACCGAGATCTTGACGCTAAAAGAAAAATAAGCATATTAATGAAAACACTAACAGAAAAATCAATTTAAAGTTAACAAAAAAGGTTACGGTTCAATGACCGACATTGACGGTTCAATGCTCTACATCACTTTCTCCAACAACTGATTCAAACCTTTGAAAGATGCCAGTTGCCAGTGAAAAAGACGACATTGCCCATTATTATGGGTAGTTTTAAATGTACTTTAAAGATCAAATTTCCCCAAACTTTTCGCATTTACTACACTCGTTATTCCGAAAGGTTGCTAACCGCCTCTTCAGTATTGAGCAATAAGTTTACTTCGCAGCAGAAACATCTCACTGATTTTCCTATAGAAGGATAAAGCAGTATTCTTCATTTGTATGAAGTTCATGCCTAAAAACAGACTTAAGGTATGTCATCACCTTCGGAATCGATTTTTGAAGCTTTTGATCTTTTCATCGATAACTCGTGATGACGTAACATTTAGATATTAAAAGTATATATTTTCAGAGAGCTTATGAAATTCTACATCTGATCAGCCTAATTTTGGCAATTTTGGAGAAACAGAGAGAAAATGATTAAGATACAAAAATTTACGAAAAAAAATCAATTCCGAAAGTGATGACATACCTTAAGTAGAAGAAATCACATTTCTTTATTTTTCCTAGATTCATTTTTGAGAATTTTAATTACTATTTTCAATTCAACCTATCTGCCTATGATTTAATAACCAGGTTTAACCCATCTTCTTCCAGACACATCCTGTACCTGTCCTTCTTGTGTATTTTTAACACCAATATCCTTAATCTTAACATGAATTACCCTCATCTCAAAACTAACACACGAAACAAAGGATTTGGATACATTAAAACGGTGGCAAGACTAATTATTAAAATATTGTTTCAAGATGCAAATTGAGACTATGGATATATATATAGACTTCAAAGTTTGTACACGGGCATACGTCACGCCTCCATGCTATTTTTCCCTTTTCCTCATTACTCATTTAAATGGCCTTACGCTTTGAATTCTGAAAGAACAAACTCCCACAGTCTCCCACTAGTCAAAATTATTGCTTGAAATTCGCGTTAAAATAAATAAATAACTTTTAAAGAAGCCCTAAATTCAAAAAGGACTGAATAGTTAACTAGTACCTAAAGCCTTCACTTTGAAAAACATAAGTAGTGCAGCTTTCGATTATTAAAACCATGATAAACCAAAGTCAGTAAAATAACAAACTATTAAGCTTAATTTCAGCATAAAATACCACAAAAGTTAACTTCCAAATACTTTCTTGTTTACGTAAAGTTTTAGAATATGTTTGTGTTTATACAGTACAGCTTAAGTACGATTTCAATTTCAATCAAGAGAATAATCATAAAAGACTAATTAGCTTACCTCGAGGCCATTTTAGTACACCTTTCAATATAAGAATATCTCAATCAGCTTAAAAAGGAAACGCACAGCTTGTCCAGCACCAAAAATAATACTTTAAAAGATTGACCCCCAAACTCCAATTCTATCATTTCTTAGTTTAAAGAATCTTTCATACATAAGAGGTGATTCGAGGATTCAAATATTATACCAAAACATTTAAAGTGTTTATTTTCTTAAGAAAAACATGCAGGATGTTCAACCAGTGTGAACTGATTAAGTAAAAGGTCATAGATGCATGTTTTACATTATATCTGATAATGCCTGAGATAAAAAGGTAAAGAAAGGCTTTTCAATACATTATAAAATTGTGGAATTTATAATTCATTAAGAAAATTAGCTTATCAAATGACTAAGGAAAGTAAAAAGTGAGTTTGCATATCAAAAGTCAAAGGTCTAAAAACGTGCAAAAGTAGATAGAAAACTCAAAAAGGCTCGGGTAGAAATGTTCATGTGACTAGCTCAAAAGTCCCTGGTATGAAAAAGGTGAGGAATGATGTTAGAAGAAAGATACCAAAAAACTTCAAGAAGTTCTGTTCAAATTTCCAATGCTATGAATGCCAACTATTTTAAATAAAAGAACAACGATGAAAAACAGAATGCATATGCATGGAATGAAAAACTAGTTCAAAACTTAAAGCTAAGGCTAGAACAGTAATTAATATAAGTAATAATCAATAATTTACCAAATAGAAGATCTAACCAAAGTCCTTCTATTAGAAAAGTTCATTTTTTTCATAAGTGACAATTCAAAACAGTTGATTTTTCACAAGTAAAAGAAGTTGTGTTAAGTTTCTTTAACTTTCTTGATTTTGTGTCTTGGCATCAATTTTCCAGTCTCTTTTTTTCTTTTCAAGTAGGGAGAGCATATTGTTAATTAACTTTTATATAATAATGGAACTGTAATGATAGACAATTACAGTGTGTTGAAATTATTTTTGATTTTTTTACATGTATTAAATTTTTTGTTTTACATGAAGACCTTTCAAAGAAAAACAATAAGTTTGTCAGTAAAATAGTTGAAGGGAAACAAAACAATCTTTACTGAATTCTTGTGGTACATTCCTATTTTGGAAAGTAGTTGACAAGTAAGATGCAATGACTTTATTTGGTTTAGATTTTTATGGTTATCAACTCCACCTTATAAAGAAATGTAATCTAGACTTAATGTCAGTTCAGCAATTCAAACTATTTTTCAATAAAATATATGGAAGGGTTTCGAGTTACATAGAGAGAAGTTATAAGTTTTAAAGTGAATTCAATCTGGAAAAATGATTGCAGCACTTAAAATATGAATCATTCTGTCAAACTTTTGATAGAATGATTTTTTATCATTGTTATAAAATAAGAACTGCACTGATTCAATAAACAGTTCATATTGTGGTACTCTTAAAAAATGATTTTATAGAATTCTTTGAAGAGTAATCTCTTAGGGTTAGCTAACTTTTCCAACATCAAGCAACATATATGAGACTCGGAGCAGTAGGAGAAACACTAGACCCTCAAAATTCAAGAACTTTCCTGACTTTTCAAAACATTTAATATGAACTATATCATTGAAAAGAATTTAAGGTGGATATGGTCAATTTCTGTACTGTTTTTGAAAAGATTTTGGATTTAAGTTTCATATATTCAGAAACAAATTAAATTTCTTCAGTATAAGTTCATTCTTTGCCTTTGTTCACTTAAAACTCCTATTTATGTTAATTTTTTTCGAGAGCATCTGAATTGTATTAGTTACTATGACAACTATGTATTAAAAATGACATTTAAACAAACATATGTAAAACATTATATGTTAAAAAGAAACAAAATGGTTGAATGCTAACCTGGCAATATTTGAAACATTTATATATTGGACTGACACACAAGTTGCATGTTGCTTTTTAAGCATTATTATTAGACAATTTTATGATTCCAAAGCTACCAACATTGTGCTGCATCATACATCTCTCAAGAAAAACAAAATAAAACTGTGTACGATTCAACTCACCATACAATTCTTTTGAGTAAGTGCGACAACAGTGTTTCATATATATTAAGTTATTAAAAAGAATTATCAAATAAATAGCATAAAAAGAAGCTTAGCACAAAACTGATACAAATGTTTCAAATAGAGTAAATCAAAGATTACACGACATTAAATCATAGAGTATTCTTTACAAGAAGGTTATAAATACATAAAACTGTATAAAATCTTCAATGATCACACTCTTAAAATGTTAAATTCTAATTCTATTTTTGTACCTTGATATCATGACTGGCTCAGGAGCATGCAATACATTTCTTGTGTCCATAATAGGATACTGTTTTTGCGGAGCAGTTTTGATTCTGGCTTGCATCATATTGTTTGTCCCCTTTTTATTCTTTTCAATAATTTATATATGTTTACAGATAACACATCAATTCTGAGCCCTCTATTTCAATCATTAATGATAAAGCACACTTTTTTAAGTGGAAAAAGACAACATTTTGAAAGAATGGCAATAAGACTAAAAGTGTTTCAAAACAGCTTAAAACCTGAAACATTATCTCTTTCTTTCAAATAGAGCTTTTTAATCATGACATGAAAACGACACAAACATAACAAATAATTTGTTTTGGTTGACATCTCAATAAATCCTCATTTATCCCTCCAATTTACAACCCTATCCAAATTTAAATCATGTCTAGCTGTTTGATATTAAGCAATTCTTACTTCACAAAAGACTAACTTTTGAACGGAGAGCTCAAAGTGAATCCTCACTCCACAACTCTGTGCTAAACCAAAAATCTAATAAATTAAAACTATATACATTTTAAAAAACTGTCATAATTCTATATAAAAGATAAAAAAGCAAATTATCCCTTTATAAAGTTTATATAAAGACATAGTAGGGAACATTAAGTAGTGGTTGAAGATTTCCATCAACTGATAAAATAAAACCAGGATCATAAAAGACCATAAAACTGTAAAAAAATCAAGAAAAACTCATACCTGCTGCTATGTTGAAGTGCGTTAGCTGACGGATCTTTGGTTTCCACAAAAACAATCTTAGCCATTTGTGGCGAAGCCATCTTTCTTAGTATCTAATTGATTGTATGTCTGACTAGACAGAAGTCTTGCTGTGTGCTAATAATATTTTTTGAATGAGTTTGTAAAACGCGAAAGGCAACGAAAGAATCTTTACTTCCACTTTACCAAGGAATCTCCAAAAACGTAAACTTTATAAAAGAAGATTCCCTAATATCCCACCACACCTCCCTGTCAAGGCGGCTTCAAGTCAAGGTTAGTGATTCCCTGAGAAAACAGCCTTTGACCATATTTGGAAAATAAATGTTGTTTTTCTACATATCCGTTCCATCTTTCATCTCAATTACGCGATCGTTAATTTGAGAGTCGTGTGCAAAAATGGATAAATTGGATTGCCTCTTCTGATATGATAGTGATTTTGAAAAAAGATTAAAAAGCAAGATACCCAATTAAAAAGACCCCTTTCTTTTTCGGCCCTTTTTTCGGACTTCTTAGCTTTCCCAAAAAGACCATTCTTTATGGAATCCGAGAAGGGACATCCAAACTTTTTTTTTCGCTGGCTTTTTTTCTTTTTTTGCTGGCTTTTTTTCTTTTTTCGCCGA
>JAUJPO010065302.1:0-12514 GCA_032270745.1 Tiaropsis multicirrata | reverse complement strand
ACTTTTTTACGCCCTCGAGGGCGTTTTTAGGGTGAATGACCACGCCCCAGAGAAGGGCTCCAACTTTTTCTGAATCTCCATGGTCTATTTGACCATAATCAAAAGTCAAACCGAGTAGCCGCGAAAATGTATACGAAACTTTCCCCAGCGCCTAGAGTATTAGGTGGGGGGATGGGTTTTGGAATTTTGAGGACTCCGAACATTTTAGAGTAACACTTTACAAATGGAATTAATTTTGAATGATGGTTCAAGATTATTAATTTGGATGTGCTAGAAACCCATTAAACCAATATATTTAAAAAAGCCTTTCATTGAAAGTTTTACTCTAAACTGACAACTATTATTTTAAAACCTTTTTAATTCGTTTTGCCCTGTAGAACTTAGAGTGAAAATTTAGAATTCAATTTTATAAATAATTGATTTTAGATTTTAAATTTTTACCCGCATCTTTGCGGCTCTTGTTTTAAAACTCTAACGAATAACGTATATATTTTCACATTACATTAGATGACAGTTTGGAATCACGGAAATCTTTCCCAAATATTGATAAAGGAGTTCTTTGTCATTAGATATTGTATTATTGGTCAATCTTGTTCGATCTTTGCAGATGATAAATATCACAGCAAGTCAGAACTGCTAAGCTTTTCCATCTGAAGATCAACGAGAATGTCTTTTTCATGTTGCGATGCATCTTAGCGTAGATGATGGGGTTGATGCAGCAATTAAACGCTGAGACGCCGTACAAGATAAGGGATGCTTTGTAAAATGCTTCTTTGTATTCGATGTAGACTTTGGGTTGGAACATATACATGAAGGCTTGTATGAAGAAAAACACTGCGTAGGGTGTTGTTAAGGTGAAAAAGACCAGCACGATACGGCCGAACATTTTCGTGATCTTACGGTTTTGTTCGATGCGCCGTCGTTCCTCTGACTTATTGTCACCGGGTATGACGTGTCGGTATATACGAATGGCGGATAGGCTGTATACAACGACCATGATAATGATAGCTGCAAAGCAGGAAATTGTATTGACGATTAAAAAGTAAACTAATTTCACCTTAGGTTTCCATATTCCGAGACACATTTCACCTAGATGCGTTTGGATGATAGTTAAATGGTACATGTACGGGATAATCATGAGGATAGCCACAAACCAAACTACCATGACTTCAATGATGGAGCGCCAGAATCGTCTGGTGATTGTCAAGTTGCTGTAAATCACACTGAAAAAGCAAAAAATATATTACGAATGAAAACATAACACTGCGGTGAGAAATACTCTAATTTTAAACTAGCCATAGCTAAAATTAAACATGCGACCGATAGATAAATCTAAATGACAAAAATTATTACCGATAATTTGAAGACGATTGGCTGGTGCGCGAAAATTAATACACGCGAAATTTTATTTTTTTGATGCGCGAAAATTAATACGCGCGAAAATTAGTACCAATAAGGTCGTGTCCAGGACATCGGACCTGCAAAAATAGACAAATATAGTAAATTCGATGGCGTTCGCTTCGTTGCACTTTTGTCATTGCATGTCCATTGGGCCGTCGTGCCATTTTCAACATAATTTTTGCCCGTAGGCAAAAGCTTAAGCGACGGCCCGAGCGTTTCCAGACTATCTCTTCTTGTGACTATGATCTAAGTGACAATATAAAATGTGAATCAAATAAATAAATTAATTAATTAAGTAAGGTTATTATAAGAAACAAAAGCGTATGAATAAAAATACAAATTACATTACATACAAATATTGGCAATTAAATTAATTGAGTGAACCTGTATATATCTATATATTTATGCTATTAATTACCAAATATGGAATGCTTGATCATTTTCTTCGATGTGTTTTCTCTTTTTTAATTAATTTTTTTTTCTCGAACAAGTGTTAATTACTTTACACGTTCAAATTTAATTACTTTCATGCACATTAAAGGAAAATAATTACAAATAGGATAAAAAAGACATCAAAAAAGTAAAAAAGTATTTCAGAAAACGCAGCACACGAGAGCGAGAGGGCAATCTAGATAAAATTACATCCGAACTCGGATGATATTCTATATTCTATAACTGGTTTTACAGGCAATAGCTAAAATATTGACATCGTGGAAAAATTCGACGTCGGCCAATACTTTACGGTACTGCCCTCCAAATCAGTTCGGTTTAGTCTTCATACAGTCAACGAAAAAAAAAAAAATTAAATTATAAAATATTAAAATAGGAAAAAGGACGACAATTCATGTTATTTTGATACCCGTGTCCGTGAAGCTAGAAATTAAAAGTCCTTTGCAGCGATATATTATCAAAATAAGAAAGCAGTTTATTATCTCTAGTCAGTGTTGTCAGTTATTGGTATTGAACGATGTATCGAATTTTCACTTGTTTTGCATCGTAAACAACAATCTCTGGTTTATTGTGATAAGAGACATATTGAGACTTATCTGTGATGGCAGGGTTCTTGACCTTTTCTCCCAACAGAAGACTGGGTCCGTACGGCATTGTGATGTCTTCGTCGGGGTCGGGAATTTCTCGCGTCGGCACCCACGTGCTTTGAGTGTTTTTGACAGGATACGTTCGCCCGAATTTCTCCGTTTTGCATGATTTGCCAAGTGATACCTGTTGAGAAATTATGAAAATTAACAAATATTGGAAAAAGGTCTTTGTTTTGAATAAAATAACGGCAACTTAAATTTCTAAAACAGTAAAATAAAATAATCTTAAGAACCAATCTAGGTTCTTTCTTTGCATTGCTGATGGGCTGCTGACTCAGAATATGGCCTATTTACCCGAAACATTGACTTTAAACTAGGCTTTATTACCACAATAACGAAATTTCACGCCAAAAATGTCAAATCAATCCATTGACAAACAACGTTCGGGAGTATAATTTTAATAAACGTAGAGATTAGGAAACTATTCATGGAGTCGCAGACCTTCGCTTTAAGAATGTGATGTGATGTGATGTTAGGAATTTATTTAAATCAATGGGAACAATGGATCACCGCGAAAAGACAACACAAAATAGTAAATAGTAGATTTTACTCAAATTGTTACTCGAGCGAGAGGGTCAAATTAAGTAATTTGTAAATGCATTACGTCGAATAATGATCTGTCACGTAATACAATATTTGCCCGTAATGTCGTCCAACATGCCGTTGATTTTCTATTCTTTTCCTCAATAAAAAGACTCAGCCTCAGACAGACTCGGCCCACAGAATGCAGGTGTTTTTTCGAAATAAAATTACAAGTGACGTATGGGGCTTATTTAAAAACATAATTTTTACCCGAATGAATATATACCCATATATTGCAACAACCTTTCCTGGGTAATCATTTTTTTGGATTATGAAAACAGGGAAGATGTATTGCAACACAGTGCCGTAGGAAGCATTTTTGTTTGGGCCGAGGGGGTGAAAATTTAAACCTGTAGATAGTCTAAAAACGCATCAAAACACTTTTGAAAAAATTACTGGGGGGGAGGGGGCAAGGCCCCCCCCTTATTCTATGCATACGGCACTCCATCAAGTTCTCTACTCCAATGCATTATTAAGAAATACAGCCCTTTTTAACCTTAACAATGCTAATTTTAACCAATTTGACGTCAATCAGAATGAAGATGTGCAGCTTAAAAATGGTACAATGATTGTCTTATCTTTTAAGAAAATTTGTATTTTCTCTAAAACAGCTAATTTTTTCTGTTTAACGAGGCAAATACATCTACAATATCTCTGTCAAAATATCTGAACAAGTTAACAATCTTTTTTCATCGATGCATTACATGGATATCTACAAGCACACAAAAAGAACTCGAATTGTTATCAAACGATTGACACAAAAATGACGATTTCCCAAAAAATCTGTCGGCCGCCCGCATTTTGTGGGTCAGGGTCAGACTGTATATTTTGATCAGAAAAACTTAGCCACAGATCGATAACTTTTGTCCGTGGCACTGATTATTCATAAAAGATATATTTGAAAATCATTACCTCGCAAAGGAAAATGTATTTCTTTTCGCGTCCTTGGGAATAACAATCCGATGTTTCGAAATCGTAGCTGAAGTAAATTCCCTGAAAAACACACATAGAGAGATTTGTCAAAAATTATATCGAGTTTTAATAAAGACAATCAGTAGAAAAGCTAGGATGAGAAAACTAATAAAAATTGAATCCACTTAAAAAATTAATTCATTAAATATAACTCCTTACCTTTCCATAAGCGCTTCCCGATTTGTAAGAACCCGTGGGAGTAATTTGTAGTCCATTCTGCAAAATACTCATGACATGCGCCATTTTGGTTCCGTGGAACAACAGTCGTTTGTCTTTGAGGTCTGTTCGGTAATTTGAAGTGTCTGCGTCACACGATACGCGGAACATACCGGTCACTGCAAAAAAAGAATGTTGCAAATCATTTTTTACCTTATTTATAAATTGACAATCGAAATGGAAATCAGTTAACTTCTACTTTTTATTTCATATAAATTGCTAGGTGGAAACATTCGGCAGTTTTATTTCTCGCAAAATTAAACGATGCTTGTTATTAATGGTAATTAGGCTTGTAACTTTTGCAATTTGATTCTACTATGCAGTAAATTTTCAGCTTTTCAGACAACTGAGTTGGAACTTCGATTAAGTCGTGAAGTGGGGCGCAAACCAGCCAACATTTCGGCCAACATTTCGACCAACATTCACTGGCTAACAAGGTTGGCCGGTTTGTGGTGGGTGCCAACATTGGAAATAAAGGGAAAAAATCTAAAGAAATGTTGGTCAGTGACAGTGGATGTTGGTCGAAATATTAGCCAGTTTGCGGAGGCCTTAAAAAAAGACTTTTCAGTGCGGTTAAACACTAGACACAAGAATTGACCGCAGAACCTTTTCACATAAACTTCAAATTTGTCTCATAGTCGAACATCATCATCCATCAAATCTCGACTGAAATCAACAACCTAACGACTAACACACAATGAAAACCATTGAAACGATTTCTACCATCAAATCATTCAAATTACGTGAGTTATAAACTGATAGATAATTAAATGAATAATTTGCCTTTAAACTTTTTTCCGTTGTTTTCGTCCTCGTCCTCGTCATCATCGTCCTCGTCATCGCCATCATCGTCCTCACCATCATCGCCATCATCGTCATCATCATCATCATCGTTATCATTACTTTCTCCAAAAACAGCATGCATTAAATCATCGCCATTATTGGCATCATCACCATCATCATCAGCATCTACAAAAGCAGAAAACACACATTACAAACAACTTCAAACCAACACCATCAGAACGGACGCATGCATGCCAAAGACTACGTGCGTCCAAAACGCTGAAAAGATCAACCAAGGTAAACTTTCTTTTAAACAGCTCACTACTCATATAGTTAAGTCCTCGCACAAGTTCAGGACAACACTTTTTTTCAATCTGAAGTCTGAGTATATCCTCTATTAACTCTATCAACAGTGTCCATCAGAGATATTAATGACAAACCCGTCCTTGATTGTTTGAAATCTTAGAAACTATCGCCAAAAGGCTGCACACGACAAACTTTTTAAAAGATTAAAATCATCTTACACCCCTGTCTCAGTGACCCGGTAGAAGTCATTTGACAATGGGGATGTAAGACACATAACGTAAAATCTAATGACGTTATCAAAATCAGATTTTTCCACTGGGAATACGAAATTCTATTGTTCTTTGTTTGATAAATTAACGAGGATGAGATATTTTTAGTTGATCAAAATTTAGCGGGATATCAAATTTTCTATGTTTTTCAAGTGGGGCGAAATTGTATGCTAATTTTTCTCCGGGGGTAGGGTAGTGTGATCTTTAACCAGGCCCTTGTTGTCTTGAGTTGACTTTCGAAACGACAGCGAGTGAACAATTTTTAAGCAAATCAACAGTCTAGAGAAACAAAATGTTGTCAACTGGAAAGAAAGCCACAAACCTTTGGTATTGTTTTTTCGTTTTTCTTTGAAGATGTATTTCGAGATGAGTTTAGCTTCTTCACTTTCTGGAGTCAAATGTTCGACGCGACAGTCCAAAGAGGATAAACAGTAATCGTAAGGGTTTACATCTGTAAGGAATTATGAATAGTAAAATAATTGAGAGAGAAGTGAGAAGCAAGAAATTTGTTAAGCTGTTTCTGAGATGCAATTTGCTGTTTTTTATTTAAAAAATGGACCTTTTATTCCAATATTTGTTATTCTATGTTAAGCCAAAGCATCATTTTATGGACTTTGCTTTGTTATAAAATTGAAAATCGAAGAATTGCAATTTACCCTAAAATGCAGTTAAAATTACGTGACATTTTTGAAATTGGATTTTTTAGCAAAATAGTCATATCTTTAAAAGTGAACTTTATATACAAATAGAACTTTCACGGAAGGATAATAATCATATGATGATATGGGACTATATGTGGAAGGTCTGTTTGTAACCTACGTCAATTTTAATTTTAGGCACGTTTTTTGGTAATATGGTATTATGTTTTTTGTGATATGGTATTATGTTAAAGCAAAAATGTTCCAACCTTTTATGCGGTGTTGAGCAGCAAGAAGTACCGAAGTAGCAAAGCTGACGTCCGAAATTTGTTTGAGACGATTTTCCCACGTTTGGATGTCGTGTTGAGAGATGTTTGTTGTGTTTTCAATGCTGAAATCCGTGTATGGAATGATGGAAAAGAACTCGTTTGATAAGTCACTCAACTTTTCCAGCTGACAAAAGAAAGAAAAAGTTGTTTAAGTTTGTATTGGATCTAGTTGTTTTTTTCTTCTTTTCTTCCGTTCATAAAATAGGTCATTACCAAAGTAAGGTGGGGTGAGGGGGGGGGGGTGGGACTAGAGCAGGACAAAACTTTGGATTTCAAAATCGAACACTTATAGTGCAGTAACGAAAAACCGACCCTTACAGTACGCTTTTCAATCAACTCCCCCAGTTTTTTAGCAAAAGATTTCTAGATTCTACATTTTCTCAAATTTCCTACCCTTACAGGGCACCTGGCTTTTGTCAGAACCTTGAAAACCCTACCTCAAGGGCCACACATTCGGTAGGTCCCCTGGAAAGGATCTTAATCTAGATTAAGAATCTCTCAAAAGCATGATGATTAGTTTTCAAGTTTTTTGATAAATTTTCTTATTAGCGGATCTGAGTAAACTAAATAAGGGTTGACATTTACAGGGGACATGATAAAAATCGTAAAAATATGGTAAAATATATAACTATATAAATATAACTATATGAGAATAATTAGCTTACTGTCTCTTGAATCTTTCGTTTTTTTTCTTCGTCGTCATCATGTTCAGTTTCATCTTTGTGTTGTTCTCTGTGGAAAAGAGGTGATAGAGGAATGAAACTATGTGCAATAATAGACTCTTTTCAATCTTATGTTCTCTCTGCATCGAACCATATTTCATCGTATCGAGACAATATACTGCAGACATTTTTTATCTTTAATCTTCTTGTTTTTTCCGTTTCAAAGCAAAGATCACTACATATTCCATGAAAAGCTTTGAAGAAAGAAGAGGGTTCCTAACACACAATAACACAAGAACTTACTCTATTTTTTTGAGTACATCTTTCCCTTTCTCGATAGATTCCGTTGAGATTAATCCGAAGGGTGTTCGATCTTTATCGAAAAAAGATTCTATCTCCTTCAAATCCTTGTAGTTTGTCTGTAAAAAAAAAAGTTAAAAAATGTTTAAATGTGGAGTTAGGTCAAAAATTAACCAGGCTAAGCTAGTGACAGGCACCGTGAACAATTTTCTGAGTGAAAATGACAACATTTTGGAGAAAAAAACAATGCTTTAGATAAGGAACTCGAAACCAAAGATATAAAAATCTGCAAACTTACAATATCTTTCATCAGTCGATATACATGTTCATCCAATCCACTTGCAACAAGACCATCTTCAACGTTGGGCAGTTTCAAATGTTTCTCGTCTGTAAAAGGTTTCAAGACTTCCTTGTGAAAACGTTTCATTCGCTGTGGATTTTTCTCTCGAGCAAGCAAATTGTATTTCTTGGCTTTCTTCTCAAACCTGTTTGATGAAAAGATAATAGTTGATAACCATAACGAACGAACAAATGGATAGTTAAGATAGGTGAGTGAATGAATTTCCAACCATATTTATTTTATCATATATTTGTATGTGAAGCTCGCCATATTTTTCGATCTTTCCAACGTTAAAAGTATTGAACGAAAGGAGAAAGGAGAAATTGTGCTTAAAAACCGAAATCTAAAAACTACAAAAGCCAGGAAACCAACGTTTGTAAAAATTCAACATTATTAAATATTTACTGGTCCGTTCTGCTCCATTCATTGGCAGTTTTTGAGCGGAAAATCTTTTTAAATTCTTTGGTGGCGTCTTCAACTGAATCAAAGGGCGTCTGTTGGTGTTGACCATTGGATAAGCCCACACGCCCCCATCGATTAAACAAGATGAACAACCCTTTAGCTTTGTGATGAATGACCTGCAAAACAAAGAGAAAGAGAGAGAGAGAGTGATTTAAAATCTAAAATTACTTCCAGACTTATTGGTACAGTCGGAAAATCAGCTCTAAGCTTTCATAAATTTACTGAAGAAAGATTAGCTGAAGCAAATGTTGGAGGCGTGTCAGCTTAGAAGGCTTATCTTAGATTGGTTAGGTCAGGTACTTCAGAATATATATAGCTGAAAAGGTTACCACCTCTATAAGCATTTTGATATGTGTACTTTAGAACAGTTAAATAACAAAGTCATATAAACTGGCTCTAAAAAGCAATTCTGCGTGGGCTGTTTCAGAAAAAATTAACACGGGATGGAGGATAAGTTCTTTCTCAAAAATTACTCCCGGACAATTTACATTTTGGACCCCCAGTTTGACCGCCCTGGACAAGCGTTAATTTGACCCCCGGACACCCAAATTTACCCCTGGCCATCACAAATCCACCTCTAGATATCACAAATCTACCCCCGGTTGCGAGTCGATTTATGTTACCTCCGGAAAATGGATCTTTCAACCCTTGATTTTTCTGTGATAGCCCAACATCCAGTTACCTGCATTTTGTAGAATGAGTTAATTCCATATCTTCCGTAATCAATGTTGACTTTGATTAAAGTTGTATCGTATGGTGTATTGTTCACTGGGTCAACATAAACTTCCCTGAAAGAAAACAGAATCAAAATTAGCTTTCTTTTATTCGAGTAATCGAGAAACTAGGTCCATGTTTAACAAGGCTAGTTTCTCTAGTATTTTTTTGGGTATAAAATTCATACAAATCTACAGATCAAATTTCATGATGATTGAATTAGCAGTTTTTTAGATATTCAAGTTTTTATTTTGATGACGTAGCTTGCTTGAGTATGAGTTTTCAAAACGAGTTCTGTAGAAGAAAAATATTTTTAACAGGAGATGCATCAGGGTCTACTTTTGACCACCCTCTACATTTATAAATTTGTATTTTTAATCAACTTTCTTAAAACTTGTCATCGAATACTAATCTTCAAATTTGAAACCATCGTTCTTTAGTACAAATCTTTGTCTTGATGCTTCATTCTCCAAACTCGTTTAAGAGACTTCATGACAGAGAACTTGAGTGATCTCAAATTGTCAGATCCACAACCTCATAATTTATCTTATTATTCAAGTTACACAAAATTTAAAAACTTACTAAATAAAAATTCTGACATAACTTTTTTCATTTAATTGTAATTTGACTACATGTAATCACAAGAAATAAAAAAATAAAGAATTGTTTTTTTATCAGAACATAGTTCATAGGAACATTTAGGCTGAGATTTGCTCCAAAATGAAGAACATGCCAAGGCTGAAATTAAGAAAACTAAATTTGTTCAATTACAAGGAAGAATTTTTCACGCTTTAATAAAAGGAGCCATTACGGGTCTCTCGAAACAATGCATTTTCTTTGATATCTGCATTCATATTGGAACATCAATAAGAACACATGTGAGAAAGGTTTGAATAATAAGAACATCCAGTCTCCACCAACTTTTTGATATTCAAATAAAAAAACGTGCACATATCTTATCTCTTATGATCACGAAAAAAAATCGGCGAGTGATATCATAATGATTATATCAAAAATGAAGAAAATGACTCTCGATCTACGTGTAAGGTTTCAAGGATTAACAAAACCCACAATTATTAAGGAATTATTATTTCCAAAATAAAATGTTTGGTCAAGCGGATCTGATTGCCAATAATCATAAAATTTATTTTGGGTGTTTTTTTTCATTTTTATTGTCACCTTCTTTTTCGGATGAAGAATAAGCAATGTCCCTTTATCCCAAAAACCATCACAAAATTGATCATCGACAACAATGTGACCCGAGCTCCATCCAATACCTCTTGATCTCTCAGATACAAACACTATACTGCCAAACCTTTCCTTCATTTCTTTACGACAAAATAAATAATTTCCCTCGTAATACACATTATCATTTTCCATAAATAATGAAATATCTTGATACCATTGTTGATAAGAAGAATAGAGATTCAACTTCATAATTTCTCCTTGAATGAACTTCTTTGCACCCCATGTCAGTTTATTCAATTCAGACTTCTTGTCAATGGTCATTGCCGCTTCGTTTTGCTTTTCAACGTCTGCGACTTTCAACTTCAGCAATTCGTCCTGATTCTTGATCGATTGCAGCTCCTTTTCAGTTTCCGTCTCACCACCTGCCTTCAGCATTCCTTTTTCTACTTCATTGAGTCTATACTCGATTTTTTCGACTCTGTCATCAAATCCAGCAACTTTGGCATCATTAGCAACTAACTTGTCGTCAAATCCAGCAACTTTGGCATCGACTGCAACTAATTTACCATCAAATCCAGCTAATGTAGCATCAAGTGCAACTAAATTACCATCAAATGCAACAACTTTAGCATCGAATGAAAAAAGTTTGTCATCAACTTGCTGATGTTTCTCACGAATCTCCTTTTCAATTTTCACTATTCTGTTCTCCATTTCCTGTTGATTTTCCGTTCCACACTTTCCAGCAGCTCCCGTTATTCGGATCTCACTTTCAAATGTTCCAGATTTCAACTTCATTACTTCAACTTCATGTTTGAGTGTCTGTATAATGATGTCTTTGTGAGCCATTTCTTTCTCCATCTCCAACTGTTTGACTCGACTTTCGTTTTGTACTTCAAGTAATTTTATTTTGTCCTCATAAGTCAACACTTGAAAATTGCGTTCATAATCTTCTTTCAATTTAGACATTTCTGCTTTTAATTTTTGAATTTCTCCACCACTTTGAGCTGGTTTCGAACGTGAAGGATCGGTAGAGCAATGAGCTGAATCCATTTTTATCCTTCTTTCAAAAAAGATTTCTAATATTATAGCTTTGAAAGTATGTACACACTACTCTCTGCACTCTGTGTCTACTTAAAGGGAGGGTAGATTACTACGCAAATCATAATATTTACTTTCGCAAATCATAACATTAAGGTCACGTGTGCAGAATTTGATTGGTCGAGCGCGTGAAAGAGGTTAGGAGAAATTTGACTTTGATCAGCGATTTAACTTTCGTTTCCGTGATACAAACCATATACAAACATAAACTGAAATTTTTTTTTGACGTTGTGTAGCTTTTGGTTTGCCTTCTTATTTTATTTCTGTTTTTTAACAAAAAAAACAAAAAAAACTTCATGTGTAAAGAGAAAAAATTCACGTGTTCTACTGCTATATTACACAAAAAGGTTTGAGTTATAAATCCAGAGAAGTAAAGAAAAATAAAACATAGTTGGTTTTCTTTTTTGATTTCTCTTTGAGTAAATTCAGTGCAGTTCTGAATTAAAAACACAATATTTATGTTGCAGATAATAACATTGGAGTCACAAAATAAATACTTTTTTACAAATCCTTCATAATTTATTGTTAGATAACATAAACTAATTGGCCCACTGGCTCTAAAAGTTGTGGATTACTTTTTTCAAAGTGTTGTATAAATTTCTTGAAAAAAAAAATCACAATTGACACTATTTTGAGCAGTAAAACTCCACACTCATAAACAATGTTTCTTTGCACACTGTACACTCACACAAAGATGCACCTTGATATTTTGAAAAAAAATCTTAAACTATAAATTAAAAAAATTATTTAAAAAGTGCTTCATTAGTACCTAAATCATAGAACTTCATCTAAGGATTCCAGAAAGAAAAAGTTTTGTTCAAGCGTACTTTTTATCTTGAGATGCAATATGTAATATATTGTTCTCGTACATCATTCACAACCAAACAAGAAAGCCTAACGGCTTTGAGACTACACACTACCCAGTTCTCCTCTGAGTTTGACGACAATTCGATCATGAATTTTCAATAAAATGTAACACCGTTCGCCAGCCGATTCCTATAATTCTACGCTCTAAAGAAGGACGTAGTCTTAATAAAATTCAATTTCATGCTTTTGTAGAACTGTTTTCCTTGCAGCATTTTCAGATTGTGTTTATCATTAGCCTAATCAAGCACAACACATGAACGCAGGTACATGAAAATACACCAATTTTCCCA
>JAUJPO010065291.1:0-12515 GCA_032270745.1 Tiaropsis multicirrata | reverse complement strand
TAGTCTAATTTGCAGACCTACATAAAACCTCTTAGTATATAGGTCTGCTAAATAAGCTACCTTAATTTTTCCGATTCTGTTTTTTATTTTTTTGTATATTGCGGAATATTTAGCGAGTCAATAATCGAGAAGCGAATATTTCGAGTTGTTATCATTTGTTATTGTTACTTTGCTCTCTACGCTTTGAAAAAGGACATGATTTAGTAATTTCAAAATGGCGGACTCTCTTCATTGCTATCTTTGTAATGGAGAGATAACGAAGGGGTATGACAGAAACCTTTTGAACAGTAAGTGTTTGGAAATTATGAACAGGAATAAAAAGTTTTTAATTCAAGTTAATGATCGTGTCTTTGTCTGCCAAAAATGCAAAAGAAAGATCATTAAAATGGAAGAAATGTTCAACATGATTGATGAGGTGATTGGGATGGTTCATGTTGAACACAAAACACTGGTATGTTTTTATGTCTATTTTGGTAGATTTTATTGCATAAGTCATCTTAAACCAAATGCCCACCTCGTCACTTGTTCCATTAGGCGGCCATCGGAAAATTGTTCTGTTCGCGTCGCCCGCCCACATCATATTTTTCACTGATTTTCCGGTGCGGAGATACGGTAAAAATCTGGGAAAAATCCAGAAGAAACAATTAGTTCTTCAAATGTGTTATTTTTCTTTGGGAGAGGGGGTTTCAGGCGATATTTCAAAACCCTGGAAATTTTAGCACCCGCCCGCCCGCATCAATTTTTGAGACCTTCTGCGACGCGAACAGAACTATTTTTCGATGGCCGCCTTAAAAAGAAAACTCAACACTTAACACAACTGAATAGACCTTTTGCGAGAAAAAGTCTATTCTGACATGGGTATCTATTACGTAAACGAAAATTCAGATTCACTACTTCCTTGATTTTATCAATTATTTTTAAGAATTATATTTCATTCTTGTAAATACTCTCTACGTAGGAGAACAAACACATTCTTTGCCGACTAAGCACTTTTATCATAACAAATATGGTAGCTTATATTTTTCAGCTGGCATGCTACTCATTCTAAAACATCTTTTGCACTAACAACTGCATATCACATTGTTTGCATTTGTTTATATAATTTTTAGGATTTCATAATGTAAGAACAGAAAAATAAGCTTGTAATTGTGTGGGGTTACCTAGCTAAAACCCTGGCTTAAATCACTGATTTCAATGCTATTGGTTCTAGAACTTTGAAACTTTTTGGCTGTTGATTGGGCTAGAAACAAAAGCTCGATTCTAGTAGGATGCATTCATGTCATAAATACTTTTGTAAATCCTCAGTTTGAGTATACAGTATTAAACAAGGTAGAGTCAGAGAGAGAGAGTGACCAAGAAAAGAATTGAGTGAGAGATGAAAGTCAAGAAATGATAAACTAAGTTACAATTGGGCGATTGTCGATTGATAACATTGATAATACAGTAATTTGCCTAAAGATTGCCCCCTGTAGCACTTGTAAGTTAGTTTTTTATTTCTTGACTTTTTTGGTGTGAAACTTCTTTAAATTCTTTAATTAGATTAAGTTGGATCAAAACCTCACAAATTATTTTGGATTTAATTTTTTCAAATCAGCAATTTGAAAGATTTTGCGTGGATTTGATTTCGTGTGGATTTGATTTTGTGAATGATACCATTTTTGAGGAAAATTACACAATCTTCACTACTTTTCGTTTCTTTTTAGCCAACATAATTTTTTTCTGTGGTTTGTCAATAAAAATAATTTTTTACTAGAGCAACGATGGACAAGACGATCAAGAGGTAACAGAGTTTTCTTCATCTGGATGTCAAACCGACTTTTCCATTCCAGTGGTGAAGGAACCAGTGACAAGAAGCTTTGTCTACATCAGCTGGCCCGGTAGTTGCAGGTTTGCTCATGTAAGGAATTTATGTGGTAAATTTCATGAAAAATGCACATTATAAAACTCCACTCTAAAAGGCATGAACATTTGAATTGTGTTTCTTGACTAGAAAATCATTTTATGCCAATAAATAAATTTTACTTCATGTTATAAGATCTTTTATCGCTCCCTGTTGTAAAGAAGTCAAAAAGCTTTTATTTCTCGAGAAATTTCTATCTAATAATTTCAGCTTCCAAATCATTTGAACCCATTGGCTATCAGATTGATGCGTCAGAAGTTTAAATCCATTGCGTTTAGTGTTCTTCAGTCTCCTCAGACCAAGATAGAAATATGTAGATTGCTTGGGAAAGATCTCAAAAAAGAATGTAAACGAATCTGTGCTGACAAGGTTTGTTTTTATGACATGCTTTTACAAATAAATTAGAAAATATATTTTTTGGTACATTTAGACAGCCTTTGCAGTAATTGCAAATAGTTAAATATTAATCATGTATTTGTATGCTTAGTGAATTGGGATTATTCAAGGAGGGTGTCATTAAATGGGGGACCCTAAAATTAAATGATGGTGGGGGAGAAAGACAGATGAGCGTTTTGGTCCACAAACGGGGGACCTCAAAACCTGCAGGACACCATGGTAGCTAGTTTAGTTAGAGGTCACAAAGGAACCAGTAGATCTTCCTGTATTTATGCCTGTTGTCATGTACAAGGTTCACGATCCTAACAGGTGTTACGTGGAAACAGTTTCGCTCGGGAAATTTCAAAAATTTCAAAAGTGACTATCGATTCTCAAAAATGTAAAATGGAATTACAATATCAAAAATGCAACTTCCACAAACAAAAAGTACATGAATACATTTTTCCTCTGCTCGTTTGTAATAATGAAGAGAGGGAAAGTGTAAGTTATTCAGAAAACTGTGCAGGGTGTATTTATGTTTTTAACAGCTTTAGACAATGAGTTTACTTTCTGGCTTTATTTAGCTTATGAAAGTGTTTGCTTTTGTAATTTAGTCTCACACATAATATTAAATGTCAATGAAGTCAAAAGGTAGCAAACTGTATACACCCCTGCACTAGTTCTGACAAGCCAGTTTGAAACAAGGAAGTGGCTTCATTTTTTGGATTATCAAAATCGAATTTTTATTGGTTTTGATAATCCAAATATTATAAAGGCACTCTTTCTTACTCGGCTCAAGGGACCTTTGTGTTCCACAAGAATTAAGCATGGTTAAAAAAACATGCAATTTTCATTAGTTATTGTTTGAAATTTTGCTACTAATACTATTAATAGTACTGTTGTTTTCTTTTGCAGATACACACTTTCTTATATAATTGCTTATTCTATTCTACTAAGGTGAGTGACGAAGACAATGCCAACGAGGACAAACGCAGCCTATTCAAACGCACTTCAAAACAAGACCTCCTTGGATTCTCATTCAAAAACGCACATTCTGAGTTGAAAACTCTCTGCCCTCTTTTGGAAACTTTTCTGTCCGCTGCTGCTGCAAAAGATGACACAAAAATCACGCAAACATCAACAACCAATGCCATTGTAATGGCTGCTGCTGTGCTCTTCAAGAACAATTCGAGAAGAGTCACTGCAGTCCAGTTGTATTTGACTTTGATACAAAATCATTCTTCTTATTCCGTAAATATTCAGCATTGTTATTTTCTTCTTTGTATTTCCGTTTGTTAGATGCTGCTTCTCGCTTCTCGCTTCCCCCCTCTAACTACATAACTAACTACACTTGCAGCGATTATGTGACGGTTCTAGGATTATTTACGATAAAATTCCCAATCACGGCAATTTACAAACGCTGAAATATATTTTCAGGTTTAAATCGTAAATTTCCCAAACTTGAGTATTTTTGAGGCAGATACCTTCACTTTCCTCCGATAAATTAAGCGTCGCGCCTAAAAACCATAAGAGTCCCAAAAGTCACATCATGCAAAAAGTGAAACCTGCATAGACCATTACAAAGTAGCCGCAAAAGCTAGCTTACATGAATCTAATGATTTTATTCTTTTGAAGCCATGAAATCGAAAAATAATGCGGCAGACGTTCTTTACAATCTTGCGACAAACACGGGCCACGTCACGCGAAATCTTAGTAAACACGGCTTATTTATGAAAATATGGTAGCTGACCATCTTATGCTAGCTAAATACGGTGTGCCGTGTGGCTCTTTTCTACTGTATATTTTAATGTTCTTTTCAGTCATTATTGAAACGTTTTGGTGCTCTTAAGCTATTGGTGAGTAATCCGTACATAAACAAAAAAATGGACGAATTTGGTGAAGGACATGACGAAATGGTACGGCAACGTTTGATGGACAAAGAGGCAGTGAAGGAACCTGAAGTCGAGGTCGTCGAGAAGCCGATTGAGAAAGAGGTTGATAAATGGAGTAAATACCGAAAAATGGACGATCCTGGCCCAAAGATCCATTTATCAGGTGAGAATTTCATTCACACGCGTACGCAAACTGTCTCAATTCCTCTTAAAAATTGCCAAATATTACTGATTTTCTTTTTGGAGGGAGGGGAGAGTCGATTTTCGCAACCAGGGAAGAGAAACAATACAGCAAATGTTTTGGAATAAAGCCAGTAAAGTATATCAAATAAAGTATTTTACATTTTAGAAATTCTCAACCAAACAAATTTAGAAATCTTTGAAAGAAAATTCGAATCATCTGTTCAGAAGAGCACAATTTTAGGTAGGTTATATTTCATAATAAACGCTTTTTTATAAGATTGCCAGGGTGAGATTTTGGATTTTAAACAATAGGCCTATTGTTTAGAACAATAGAAAATTAAGTATAATGCTCACCCTCAACGAAAGTACACCATGCTTATAAAAAAAGCGTGTATTAGCTATGTCGTCAATTAGATCAATTAGATCTTCGTATGAGTTTAAGATAACTCAACTGTTGTGTCTAATTTATGCAAAGAAGAATTGTTGATTTAAAACGGAAAGATAACTTTTTATCGCTTGAAATATAAATTTTCTCTTTCATTCCTCTCGCTAGCTAGCGAAAACAGAACAAAATTTTCCAAAACCAAGATGATTTTTATTTATTTTTTAGAATCTAGTACGCAAGACAATGAGCTATCGACAATTGAAAGACTAGAGGCTCCACCTATTTCTGGTAAATTGGAACGAAATTCTTTCGGATATTAAAAAAATTAATATAAAGTTATTAATTATTATCATTAACATACATGCATTACATATAAAATATATACACAAACGTTTTGTTTTCCAGGATCCACACCTAAAAAATCGGACAATCCATCAGTGCACGTCCAAAAGTCAGCCAAAATGGCATTAGATTTCAACTGTGAGTTGATTTTTCTATTAAACATTTTTCGAATGTTCAAAGAATAATTAAAATTACCATAAAGCTTTCATATATTGTCTTAGGCTGCTTATTATCCTCTAACGAATCGAGCTTCTTTTATACCCAGTGGTTTTGTGTAGGTCTGCGAATCAGACTAATATTGTCTACAGTAAAATATCAATTAATTTTTCTGTATTCATTTTCTCGTCTTGATCATAGCAACTGACAAAGATTTCAAAAATGTCATCGATAACTTGGACACAAATCATAGGGTTTCTGACATGAACGAGAACCACCAAAACATCAGTACACACCACACCGCAAAGCTGGCTGTGTTCAACCGTGTCAAAGCACCAGAAGAATTGAGCGGATCGCATCCAAAATCCACGCTTGAAGAATTGGACGACAGCATTTTCATTTGCACCCCAGCTGAACACGTTAAGCAGCGTCTGAATTACATCGTAATCGTGTCTCGGATCTTGACAGAGTTTGTGAAGTGTATGAAACCATTTGAGTCGGAAGTCATCCAACACATTCGACACCAATATTCTAAAGAAATGCGAAAAAAAAGCGAAAACGTAAGTTTCAATACAAAATCAAATAAGAAATACAAAAATGAACTCGTGAATAGCCTATTGCCTTTGAAGTGCATTATTGGTTATGAAAAATATTACACTTTAATAATGTTATTGAGCACAAACATTTAAACAGCCTTGAAATTGAATCTATGGTTGCACACTTATAGGTTTTTCTCGGAATAATTTACGAAAACGAGAACACCACTGAAGGGTGCACTAAAGTCCTTGAAGATCTACAGCAGTACCAGTCAACGACAGGGGAAGGGGATGATAAGGTTTTCACCGAAAAAGCCATCGCAGGTGATCAATTGACCATTGAGCGATGCGCTAATGTCATATTTCAATCGGCCAACGCAATCGATCCTAAAGAACGCTTCGAGGGAATGCACTGCGAAGTAGCTGATTTCCATTTGGACATTAAAGTTATGCAGGTAACTTAATTAGGCTGTATTGTAAGAAACAAAATTGTTGCACTCATTCAAGATGAATACTCAAAGTTGACCACCGCAGTATTGACAAATTACTCTCATGTGCCAAATAAGCGGGGAGCTTAATTTTTCGATTTTCTTTACCCCCCTTTATTTGACACACGAAAGTATGTTTAGAAAGTTGAGAGAACATCTTGCTTCCTTTTCAGTACGCCATGGATCACTTTTTCAAAAATTCGTTCACTGACAAATGTACGCTTGGTTCGGACAAGGCCCTGATAAACAGACGAAACGTGTCGACGGATGTGAAAAGACGCGTGTCCGCAGTCAAAAGTTTTTTGGACGTCGAGTTTCGCGCACGAATCGTTGCAGCAGGTTTGGACGTTCTGAACATCAACGACATTGACGAGATGACGGATTGTTTTGATGTTCAGTATTTTGAAAAAAAGGCGTCAACCGAAGAAAAGAAAAGGTTTGTGTTTGTAGAAAATATTCTCAAAGTTTGTTTTCAGTTCATCTTTACACACTAAAATGTACCTACATGTCGGGACAAAGCTTTTAAATGACAAGGTTTTACGCCGTATCTAGGTTTACTAAAGATATTTCTCAAAATTATATATTTTTTTCCTAATAGAAAATTGGAGAGTATTTGTGCAGAGGTGGTGGATAACTATATTCTTCGCTCGTCGACTGCTGTCCACTACCTTAGCAAGAAACAGGTCGAATTCATCAGCGTCGAGGGAAAATTCAAGTGCAACCTTTGCGACAAGCTCTTCGAATTTGTTGGAAAATCTCTCCGCACGCATTTGCAAAAGGAGCATCAAGTTGAAGACGTAAGGACAAACTTTAAATTAAGTTAATACATCGTCAAAAAATCAAATACAAACGGAAGGCCGAAACTTTTACAAATTCGATTAGTGGTTTGAAAGTTTAATGAGAATGATCTAATATTGTGAGTTGTAAACCAAACACTCGTCACTTTTTTCCCCTTTAAAGTTAAAGGTAAATATGGCCTTTGAAAACTTACTTCAAAAATCAATTTTATTATAACTTACTTTACAGAAACACGACGATATGTTTAACTACCAGATCGCTCTTGTAGAGTACCTCGCGTTATGGAAAAATCTTTGCGACGCAGTAAAGGAAGGGGACGGGGAAAGGGTGATTAGGTGCTGGAAATTTCTCTTTCCCTACTTCTTTCAAGATGGCAAGAGCAGCAAGAAATACAACATAGAGGCATTTTATCTCATCCTTCAGTTAAATTGTTTGTTGAGTGAAAAAGATGCTCATAGCTTGATGTGGAATCGCTTTTGCAAGAGCAAGAATGGAAAAGGTGATTTAACTTACGTTTACTAAAGTTTTCTTTCTCGTGTTTCAAGTGGGTTTTTCGAAGCCTTCCATGAGATAACAACAAGCAATCAACCAGCAAAGTACTTTCGTGACTGATTTGACAACATCACCTGAAGTGAAAGTAAAGTTATTTAATACTAAAATCATATTTTTAACACGGGCTGATAGAATTAAAAAAATAATGTCCTAGGGAGGAGGGTCATGGCAAACATTGGAATTCCATATTTTGCAGGGGTGGGGGGTCAGTAGTAAAATCCCAGACATCATGAGTAAAATTTTGGTCGTGACGTCCGAGATTTTAATACTGCCCCCCCCTCTGTATTTTGTAATTGAATAATCATTTTTCAACTTCTTCTTAAAAGGAAACAACATACCTTTGGATCTGGAGTGTGAACATTTCATTCGACTGGTGAAGACCATAAAGAGGAAACTTGGCCCAAACGCCATGGATGAGAAGATCATGTCAAGGTAATGAACACAATTGTTTATATGTTTAATAGTATTTTTCCATGGGCATTTGTGTATTATTTGTCTGAAACGATAATTTTCAATTTCTGTTATTGTTATGGTTATTATTACTATTTGCTCGATAAACTGGCATAAATCTTATTTCCTTTTTCCAAATTGTTTTTTCTTGAGGTTCAAGTTATTGAATTAATTTGAAAAACTTTGAAAACAACCATTTTATATCAATGAATTCTTGTAAAACTCTTTTTAGATATGCAAAGGCGTTGCACTTCAATAAAGAGCTACTGGAAAAGTTTGATAGTGAAAACAGCTTGAAAAAAAGATCCGGCAAGCACATAAAAAAAAAGGACGATTGCGACTTGAGGAAGCTTGTGAAAGAGCTCGTTACAGAAAAGGCTTTACAGACTTCAGCTGGACGAAATTACAGATATTTTGCAAACCAAAAAGAAAGTATTCTTGTCAATTTTGATATGACAAACTTTCACAAGTGGATAAAAACACACAAAGATCAAATGATCAATTTAAAAACTGTCAGATAAATTGTGTTTGATATACCCATCTCCTGTTAAAAAATACAGTAACATAATTCCTATTATACAGAAGTATTGTACCGATTTTGATAGCAACTTTACATTTTTATTTCGGTAGCAACTTTATTTTTTTATTTTGATAGCAACTTTATATTTTTATATAACAAAATTTTATGTTGATATTTTTAAACCAGTTTTATATTGTTGAATTGTTGTTATATTTGTTTTATATAGTTTTATGGAACCATTTTTACTATTTTGTAAAGTTTCACAAAAAATAGGTCCTAGAGATTGCTTTACTCTCAGGAGCCGAATAAACGAGGGGGGGATCAAAATAAACGATGGAGATGGAAAAATTAACAACATTCAATAAACGAGGGGGTTCTAATAAGAAGGGGGGTTGGAAAATTTTCTCCTAAAGACACTGAAAATTAAAATAGGTTAATTGGAAGAGAATAGGAAACTTTCCTTTTGCCTGTCGAAATTTTTTTCAAAATTAATAAAGGGGGGGTGTCTTAATAAGGTTTGGGGGGGTGAGGGGTTGGAAAAAAAATCGAAAAATAAACAAGCAGGGGGGTGTTATTTGGCACCTGAGAGTAATTTATTAAATTTGACGAGAACTTAGTTTGGCAAATTATCATTGAAATTTATCAGACCCCTATCCATGCATCATAATCTATAGAATTTATTTTGTTAACTTGTTATAATGTGTATAGTTTTTTTAATACTGATAATGAAACTAAGTAGCAAAAAAAAATTAAAAAAAATTAAAAATTTTCATCATCGTCATCTAGTGTTCTTTTTGAAATACTGTTATCATCAGTAAAATCAGACAAAAGAAAACTATCAACTTGTGACTCAGTCACTGTCTGGAAACTTGTATTGTTCAAAAAATCATCATGAACGTTTGAAGATTCTCCCACTAGAATTTCCTCCTCTAAACAGCCAATATCAACATCACCAAACACAGAGTTGATAATTTTAAGAATGTGGAGTTTTTGTGATTTTCTCCAGATTTCAACATACAAATCAAGATCTTCTGATGTAAAAATTTTTGCAACGTTCGCCATTATTTGTTTAACATGGTATTCAGTAAATTCGTGAAAAAGATTTGGAAGGGAAACTTGTTTTATGTTTTTCTTTTTAGTGAAATTATCAATTCTGTAATCGTTTAAAAGTCCCCTTAGTGTTACCCTATGTTCCATTGAGACATTTCTTCTGTGTACTGAGTGTGGAGTAGCTTGCACAAAAGATCTGAATTGCTTTCCACAGTTTGCCTTGTGGCATTGACAGTCTTTTGCACACAAATCACAGCAGGCACAGTCAGACGAGGAGGTATAATCACCTGGAAACTTAGACATCAGAAAGTCTCTTCGACAAGGGATTAAGTTACTGCAGTATTCCAACATCTCTGACGAAGCATGACCAGAAAGCTTAGAGTGATATTTCAAAATACTTTCACAGGTAGTTCCATCTCTACCAATTCTACCAACTTCTTGAACAAAAGCTTCAACGTTTGTAGGAGGGCCAAAATGAATGCACCTGTTGAAACCTTTCATATTTACCCCCATTCCAAATGCTGAGGTGCATATCACCACACGTAGGTGGCTTTCAGGATTAACAACTTGCCCAAGAACATGGTTTTTGGTGGAGGGAGGGGTATTAGCATGGAATACATCGATTAAACGAAATCTAGGGTCACCTTCCTTTCCACATAAATAAAAATGAGCGCCCAGTTTTGACTGCAAACCATTCAACAAAAGAGTTGCTTCCTTTTTAGTGTTTACATAAATAATGGTTCTGGTAGTTTTCTCTTTCTTGGACCGTATTTCACTCTCTACTAGATCAAAATACTTACACAGAAACTTTCTATCACCTTTGCCCATCACTATCTGCTCAACCTTGAATCTATTAAAAAGGAAACATCAAAGGACATTGCAAAAAATTGTCAACCCTTCTAATAGATTAACTTTTAAGATCAAGTAAGCTGTAACAGCCTTTTTGTGGCAGTTAATTTATTAGGATTATTCGTTAGTTAGTTTATTGTATGTGTAATTAGTTGTAATGTCTTTAATTATGTGTTTTATCTCACTTGTGTATCTTGTATTATAGTTTATTGTTATTGTATGTCTCTTGGGAAAGTGTGTTGTTTATCGTTTGATTTGTGTGCTATAAATTTTCTGTTCATTTTATGTTCGTCAGTTCACATTGGTACTGTCTTGTGAAAGCTGTGAATGTGGACAGTGGGTGGGGGGCATTGTTTTTATTACGTATCTTTCTTTTTATGTTGTACATATGTTCTCGTCATTTTCTCGTTGTTCCTGTCAAATATTTGTAAGTTATTTTACGATTTCTCTGTCGCTTAACTTTGTATTTTGTATTATTTTATAGCCGTAATCCAATGTAACAAAGAAGAATAAAATGTCAAAATACCTTAGATTACTTTTGTTGGGGTGATAAATTTCACAATAAACTTCACTTGGTAGAATGTTCAGCATTGAAAGGATTTTTGCCTGACTTACAGAGGTTGCAGTAGCTGTAAACATCATGAACTTAGCTTTTGATGACAAAAGACTACGCAGCTCAATGATTTTGGCATAGCAACCTCGAAAAGGTTTAACACCCTCATCTGATGACTGACCCCTGTGAAAGTATAAACAATGACGCATGAAATTTGAAACAAATTCAATTGATAATACAGAGGATTTCAGAGACCTGTATAAACTAACCAAAATTTAAAACACATAATTTATACACACTAAATAAAGTTTTTGTTTCAGTGAAGACTTGAATCTGAAATACTTTTTCACCACTTATTTTGAATGTTTACTAACCATTCAACCATTACATGGGCTTCATCGATAGCTACACCAATGCATCGCTCAACAAAATCACTTGAAGAGAACAGCTTCCTCCAACGTTTAGACTCTAAAACTTCTGGGCAGGCATAAACCAATGAGTACGTGCCACAAAGGATATCTTTAAAAAAAGTGCACAAATTAAGAGCTGATTTGAACAATACATTGTCACCCAACTAATCGAAAACCACAACAAAGTGTACTTCAAGTTTTATGAGGTTTTGATCTGTAACTGTGCAGACTTAAATTAATTTGATTTTTGTCATTATTTATTCCCATTATACAATTTATTTGTACATGTCTACATGGCCATTCACCAAAATAAATTCTCGCCAAAGTTAATAAAATTTGAAAACCTTTCCACCAAAACTAGTTCCTATTTTTAAAATTCTATCAAAATTATCAAGTAATTTTGAATAATATATATGCTGTTTATACAGTAACAGGAACTTTTTTCACATTTCTCAGAAAAATTATACTGTATACAAAAAATACTTAAAATGTTATTGTTATTATTAATTGATGATTTTGAGTTATTGATTTAGGTAATGATGGATATGACTAGATAATTTTCTGGTTTACATTGAATTCAAAAATTATACCATAATAACCTTCATACTGTTCATCATCAACATCTTTATCTAAGGATACTGCAAGGATGTTTTTGTCCCCTGTTGATTTGATCTGGTCTTTGATTAGTGCTTTTAATGGAGACAGAACTATCAAAACTGGGTTGCTAATCTCCTTGTCCATTTCCTCAAAATATCTTGGTGCTGCTTGAAAAACAGCAGACTTTCCATAGCCTAATATCAAACAAATACAGTAGCAATATAATAATTTTTATTCCTACTCAATGTTTGTTTATTCATTTAGTTCCGGGGGCGACGTATCTAACCTACGTTCACCCCCGGAAACCCCGTAAAACTGGGAGTTCGGGGATTCCAGGGGTTCCGGGGTGATCCGGGGAAGATTATTTTAAGCTTGCTGAACTTGAACTTAAAATCCTTCTTGGGGAGGCTCATCATCGGCTTGTGGGCTTGTGCGTAGCTTGGGTTTACTTTCTTTCATCTAACTTTATAGGTAACCCC
>JAUJPO010065280.1:0-12518 GCA_032270745.1 Tiaropsis multicirrata | reverse complement strand
GGCTTGAAACCAAAAAAGCTAAGAACATTGAAGGCTTCCTCGAATTTGGATGTTCTTATAAAAAAAAAACGTGTACACTTTACTTAATAGCTAGGTTACCTGAACACATGCAATCTGAATCATCAAGAGATTTAGAAATTCGATATTTTGAACCTACCCGGAGGTCCTATTAATTGACCGTTTTCGTTCGCTCGTTCGTTCGTTTGTTGCGCGCTCTTCTCCCGAGGGATCTCAAAACTACCTTACGTTCGGACAAAAATTTGAGTTTCAAAATCGGACCCTTACAGTACAGTGCAAATTTGCTGAAAAACCGACCCACTTTTCGGCAATTTTCCCCGAGTTTTAGCAAAACATTACTCAGTTTTCTCAATTTCCTGCCCCAATATCAAATAGAAACTTTTCGGGATTTTTAAGTTTTTGATAACATCTTAATAAAAGAACTTCCTATGATAATAATTCAGTGAGATTCTTGATAACATCTTGGTAACGATACATTATATCAAGAAACTTTTAAGATATTCAAAAAGATCATAAAGGATCTTACCAGGGATGTGACGATATTGAAGAAAAACAATTTTCTCGAGATAATTGAACTCATACTGTACTCTCTTGATCTTTTGAATGAGATAAAAGTTCCAAAATGGTAAGAAATTACTTAAATGAATTTTCCTAACAAAAGACTTTTCGGCCCAAAATTGCCGAAAGTCTAATGCAGTGTTGTTTTAGATATAAACTTTTTTTTCAAATCGCATACAGTGTTGTTTTAGGTAAATAATTTTTTCACTAGGTATGAAGGTTTTCTAAAACTAAAGTCGGTTAAAAATGTGTGCAGTATTTTTTAGAGAAATTTTACGTGTATTTTTTCTTATCACATAATTTTCGTTTCGGGTAATATTTTTTTTCGTTTGTTACACTAAATGGTTTTTATATTACTCTTTTACACCCATGTTCTGTGATCCTTTGTGTCTGTGACGTCACCCCCAGTGGAAAAATCGCTCAAAAAGCCTGTTTTTTTTCTCGCTCCAGTGGAGAAAATGGTCACCCCAGTAGAAAATTGGATATTTTCTCTCGCCCCAGTGGTAAACCAAAGAATTTCAAAGAGAAAACTACTGAAAATACGATGTAAGGGATGAAATAACAATAGATTTTTATGGCCCCACTAGAAAATATTATAATTTCACCGAACCCAGTGGGTTTGAAAGATTTGACTTTCACCCTATTAAGCTTTTGGTACCCATGGGGGCACATAGACAGGAGTGTAAAAACCATTGTCTTTATCTAAAAGAAGTTACAAATTTCAACGTTTTTACTTCGTTTTTTCAAATTATTCCTGAATACGTTTTTTTATCTTTACAATGATGCCAATGGTGCCAAGCAGTTAATTTCGTCCTTTTTTTCAGGGAAGAGGAGGGTCTAAAGGTTTTTATGGTTTTAAGGGATAATTTTATTTGATTACTGGGTAACATTACTTGTTTATAATGGTAGAATTATGATTCAACTCAAAAAATCTTGCAGGAGCAACCGATTTGGACGGGACCGAAGCTCTAAGCTATAGGCGGTATTTTTGAATGCTGCTACCAGTTATTCTTTAAAAAATCTATTTTTTGACGATGCTTAAGAATCATGAATTATCTCTCTCGGCCTGAAAGGTAAATCTAGTAATATCTTTGATTCAAGAAAACAATAGTAGGTTCAGTCCGGGTAGTAAATGGATTGATTGAAGAATTTTGATAAAACAACAACCTCTAGTTGGCAACTATACAATAAATGAATGAAAATTAAAAGGCTTTGTACGTAAATCGCTCGTTTTACGTTTTTTGTTTGTTAAATTTGATGATTGATTCATCGGGTGGAGTTAACACCGGACAATTTTTGCCGGTTTGTTTTAATTTTTTTTTGTAAGTATGATGAATTAAGCATGACGGTTGTACGGCCAACGTTTATTTTGGTCGTTGTGTAATTTTATGCCCGATAAATTCGATACGTTACACGTTGCAATTGCAATAGAGGAGCGATAAAAACGCGTTTTTTTATAATCTGAACATTTTCTTTGCACAAACACAAGCTTCTCTCGCCTTTCTTATATAGAAGTAGTATAATTATTCAAAACGTTTCTCAAAAACTATTTTGATTGGCTATAAAACAATAACAACAGTCAAGCACAGGCCCCGCACTGCAATTCCTTTTTGTTATTTCTTAATTATGACACTCTCCTTGATTTTTTTATCATAATCGTTTGAGGAAGGTTTTAGTTGTTGAAAATCTCAGCGAAGGAGTGCAGCTTATTGTGACAAATGGAGAAGCGAAAGAGAGAGGAGATGAGAACATCCAAGGGAATAGTTTGAAAGCCTTCGAACAACTTCTACGGCTATGATGTATTCTATAACATCGTTCTGTACATGCTTCTTCTTAACTCTATGTTTCTTTTTTACTTATTATTACCATGACCGTCGTGGAAAGAATTCGTTTCGTCTAGGCTTAAACTTTTATCTGGAAAATCAATTCTATATGTTCTGATAGTCAACGATTGAATTCGATAGAATTTCTAGAAGGATGTTACTTATCACCTCAAACGGGTAATGTTGGTTAAGAAGAAATAGTCACCAATGAAATCAATTTTCTCTTACACTCTCTTTTTTTACTTTTTGAGAATTTTCTTTCTGCGGCTCAATATTTTATTTTATTTCAGTTGTTGAATTGTTTTTCTTTTTCATCGTTGAAGTCTATACATTGGCCGTTCATGAAATCTATCATTTATTTTTCCGAGGTTGACTTAGTAAAGTTGAAGAGATGGGTTTGCTAATTATTATTATTTTCTAATTCGTTGAAATGATTTGATATGACATATTTGATATTTCATTGTATGTTTCAAAATAAGACTGGCGACTATAATGACTCTGCTTTCATAGTTTCAGAAACACAACTGGTGATAACTTTTCTTGCTAAAAGTTCCATTTCACTTTGACAAATGGTACTGAATCGATCCATGAGATGAGTTCAAAAGGGATTTTTAGAAAAAATAATCTTGGAAAGAATACATTAAAATCAATACTGAAAAGGCAGCTTCAAGTGATAGCCAGGCCATATTCTAGAAAGGCAGGGCAGCGTCCCTTGAAAAGGCCTATTTGTTACAAATGGGGTTACAAATAATGGCATAAAACTTTGTGAAAGCGTGAAAGAAAATGTTAATCGGACCTTTGGTAAGTTCTGTTATCATTCGTATTTCTAGTCGTAGAAAAAGCCAGCACAAAGTTTGGGACAAACTTAAACTTTGAATCGTTTGATTTCAAATAATAACAGATACCTAATATGGTGTCGATTTTAAATTTAGAAAGTGACCACTTGCTTTCAATTCAAGTATTCAAATGAAGTAATAATTTGTAGACAGTTTGAGATGCAACTTCACCGAAACAGATATCATTGAAAATGAGGTACAGCTCTCAAATCAAAAGGCATTGTTTTTTGTATGAATAAAAAAAAAACGTTGATTGCTCTATTGAACAACTTTATGAAAACATTTTTCTCCATTCTGCTTCATGATGACAGCAAGAATTTAGCATTGATGCTAAATTAATTGGAACGCTAACAGTTTGCCATCACAACTATCGTTTGAGTTAACTTTTGCACTTAAAAGATGGGAAAATATTTGTCGAATATTTCCCATATTTAATAGTCGAGAAAGCAGTTTCTATTTCAGCAGAGATATTACCCTTATGTTAAGTCAGATAGCATGAATAATCAATTATAGTTTTACTTCTGTGCTAGCTTTTAATTGATTGTAAACGATGTTCGAAAAAAAGTGGAACAACGGTATAACTAAAGAATGAGAATAGTGTGTTGTGTAACAGATTAAAAGTGATTGTGTTGTTGTATCATCTAAATACGGTAGGTATACTTTGAAGAAACTTGCCAGTTCAGACAATCCCTCCGAGAATATACCATATCCCCTGTTGTTGTGACTGTCACTTTTATCAGTTTCCAGATCAAAAGCAAATCTAGTCATCACTTCCCGTTTCGTTTCAGTGAAAGAATTTTTCGTCTTCAACGGTAAAAAGACATGGAAGTGAATTTCTAAACATTGGATGAACTCGTATGTTTTTAAATTTTTCGCAACTATGTTCTACGGTATGATGATGCTATGATAAGGCCAATAACGTGGTATGCAATTTTGTAAAAGAAATGAGTTTTAGCTATTGAGTTTTTAAAAGGTAGTATGTTTTCGAAGTTAGTCGCGTTGCCTGATGGTTGTTTGTTCTCCTTTGTAATTCGAGTAGATTGAATAAGAGGTTTGATATTTCATTCTTACTTGATGTGTAAGTGACAAGTTGGATCCTTGTTTTCTTGTGTCAATCTTCCACCATTTCAGTTACAGTTTCATTTGCTAGAAAGAATATTCTCTGAAAATAGTACTAATAGAGTCAAGAGTAAAGAATTCTTTCTCGACAATATGGCGTCGATTTTAAATTTAGAAAGTGACCACTTGCTTTCAATTCAAGTATTCAAATGAAGTAATAATTTGTAGACAGTTTGAGATGCAACTTCACCGAAACAGATATCATTGAAAATGAGGTACAGCTCTCAAATCAAAAGGCATTGTTTCTTGTATGAAAAAACGTTGATTGCTCTATTGAACAACTTTATGAAAACATTTTTCTCCATTCTGCTTCATGATGACAGCAAGGAGATGCCTGGCGCAAATTGTTCAATGTATGGATGTGGCACCTCTCGAAAGCACAAAGATATTGGTATCTTCAAATTGCCCCTACCAAAGGACGAATTCCATCGGAAATGGCGAAAAGATTTAATCGATATTATCTTGAGGTATCGTGTTCTTGATAAGAACTTGGAACGGCAAATTCAAGAAGATCGAATCCATATTTGTCAACGACATTTTCAGGAAGATCAATTTTATATATGTAAGTTTTCAATACTACCTGCGTTAATTTTTACCTCCTGCATTTCTATAAAACATCCATCAATAAGTATCATTTTTCATCTTATATATTTTGATTCTAGATCCAAGCCGTAAGCTGTTGAAAGAAGGTGCTTTACCCACATTGAACCTTGTGCCTTCCAACATTAATAAAATGGTGACGTCAGGTCGACGCAAGCTCTCCGCAAGTCCTAACACATTCTCATCACATATACCGTCCACCAGTAGACTGTCTGCTGGTTATACACTTTCAAACGAACTCTCTGAAACACCTTCTAGCAATGATACCTTTCCATCATCCAATCTTTGGACTCGACGATCTTCTATAGAATCAAAAAAGATGCGCACTGGTTTATCTCCCTTACAACTGGCACAAAATATTAGAGATCCAATCACTAAACCACCTCCGTTAGAAAAAATCCAGAATAATAAACCATATCCAGGGAACGAAACTCGGCCAAATGTGAGTGAAGTATTTTCTAACCGACATCAAAGTGAAGATGAATCTCATCCAGACTCTTATTCCAAAAGTCTTTTAGAGGGCGAAACAAGAGTAGCGGTACCTCCTCCCTTGATTCAAGACGTAATAACCAGCTTGAGGGACGAAACAAAAGGTTTTGAACCTCACATCACCACGACAACCACATCTACAAGAACAAACGCTATAGCTACATCTGATTACGCTCCTTACCCGTCGTTCTCGGGATCAAGCAGGGGGAGGGACACTAGCGCACAGCATCGTAGTCGACATTATCATTTCTACAACTGCCGTACAAAACAATCGAACTCATTAGACCATCCAGCAAGGCATCAACACAATCATGATCATATAGAAATACACCAACCAACCAGCGGCTTACACACCAAAAGACCTTTTTTACACAAACATAAATACGACAACAAAAGTAGCAGTACCTTTAAAAGGTCACTTTCATTTAATAACCATCACAGATCCAGCTCACCAGACCTTGGTTGGGGTGCCACTAACACTTATATTTCCAGTGATGAAATAGAACCCAAGAGACATATGAAGGAAGATGACGATGGCACTCCATTCTCAGCGAATCCTTCTCCAAAAGAAACACACCAACAACACCATGAGTATGTGGATGCCATTTCATTAGAAGAAAACAACAAACGAAAGAATCAACATAAAGAATGTGATTATCATTCAATGTCACCTGTATACAACTATCCTTTCCAATCCTGAAAATCCCCCTCCTTAAAAGTATTTGTTCATTCATTCAGTTCTGTTTTTATTAATTTTGTAAATATACGCATTATTTTTAAATAGTCCATTTAATTTTTTACGTACCATGCAATATTCAAATGGAATTTTATATCATTTAGAATGTTTGTTTGTCCTTTATATTTACGTTACTTTGAACCCTCCACCTATTTCGATTTGGGATGAGGACATAGGAGTTGAATTGCTTTTCCAATTTTCAGTAAATAAAATAAAATAATATGAGTGCAATTGGATCACTAGCAGACACTACCGTGACATCGGAAGACAACAAATGGAAAGATGACAAATTGCTAAAAGGACAAGGTATGTTGATCAAAAGCAAATTATTTATTGTCTGTATCGAGCCCAAATGAGTTTATCCTCCCACTGGAAGGCACTTGAGCTCTTGAGCTCGTGCAATATACTTTTTCTTTCCCTCTGTATGAGAAATTACCATTGAGTCATTATCCCGACCAAGTGTTTGATCATATTGTTAGCGAGTTACTGATTATTTCAGATGACGCAACAAGTAAGGATGACGCAATCGAAGAAAACGAAGCAAACCATCAACAACATGTAAACGGTGATGGTGATGGGGATGGTGATGGTGGCCGAAAGAAACGGACAACCAAATCCAAATATTCCAATCTTGAAAATGATGATCTTGAGAAAATGTTGAAATGGAAAAATGGTATTGGTTCACTACCCGGTAAGAAGAGAATGTAGCTTGGTTGAACCAACCACTCCAATTCATTAAAATTACACATTCCTGTTGCTATGGCTGACCTCTTCCATTTTTTGACAGCTCTGTTAGATTCAAACAGCCTGGAAGAACCCTAATAATCGGTATTACGTTTAATATCTCCGTATTTTTTATTTTGCTGGCAGGGAGCAATTTGAAATTTCGTAAATCATTGACTGGTGAATTGGAGGTGATCACACCAAGCGATGATGAAGTTGATGATGAACGCATGGAAGATGATTTGCAACAAGAAGTTCAATTCAATGAAAAGTATTCACGAAGAAATCGCAGAGGTATATCACTGTCTAACGAATAACGCCATCAACTATTCTCCCGTAGGCTTCTCACATAGTTCAAAACCAGTCCAAAACCAAACCGAACCGAACCAGTATAACTACATGTAGCCTTTTCAATTAGAGTCTACTTGCCCGATTATACTCTAATTGAGAGTTTACCTATTATTTAGGTAATTAAAAATTATTATAAAATTATAATTTCCCTAATTAGGCGAATTTTTCTTTTTAGACCTACCACACGAGGTCCTATGAATTAAACGTTGTCCGTCTGTTCGTTCGTTTTTTGTTCGTTCATGTAGTTGGTATGCTCCTCTGTTAACAGCTTTTCTCATTAGTTTGTTCGCGGTCGATTTTGGCCAAATACCGCCGAAATAAAATTTTCCTGGAGATTCTATCATTATTTTTTCCGATTTTTAGCAAGTACCATCGTGGGTAAAAATGACTTATATGCTTTTTCCTGAAAAGATTTCTGCTTTTCTGCCTTAAAAATGACCGCTTTTAGGCGAGACAGGATGTTAAAAATATCACATTTGAGACACGGGTGTTATTTTGGCTTCTTTTCAAGATATTGATTTAGACAGGGGTGTTATAATTTTTAAGGATGTTGAATATTTGGGACAGGGGCTATAAGAAACGCGATTTGGAAGAGTGAAACTGTGGTAATATTTGCTTATGTCAGCAGAAATAGGGGGTTTAACAGTTTTTTGATCATTGATATAATGAAGGTACAGCTATAGGTAATCTTGTTGGGTATTTAGATTATTGTGATCACAAAAATATGACCTTTCAAAGAAGTATTGATTGACTCATGCAACTCCTTTTTAAGTGTAATATTTTTTTTGTTTGATTGACGTTCAGTTAATTTATTCAATCAATTGAAAATGAAGTATTTTGAAGTGCATATTACTGTGTGGGACAATTACATAGCAGAATGAATTAAAAAAGTACACTTAGATATACTTCCTGCATTTAAAGGTACGACTTCCCGACAAGGTACGCCGTCAGGAAACACGCCCTGTTCTACCCCTCCGCCACTGGTGTCTTCAGACAACGTCAAAAGCGAAAACACGCCCACAGATAAACGAAATCGTAAAGATCGGAAGAAGAAGAAATTTGCAGAAGACGAGCTTTTGAAATGTGAAACGTGTGGATGTTATGGACTGATTTCCGAATTCCGCTCTTCTGGTAGGTTGCCGTCAATCAATCAGTCCTTTTTATCTTATCATTTTGCAAGGGTTTGATTTAAGCGTAGTGCCTGTAAAAGTGTTCACACCCAATAATCCATCGCGTGTTAGTTTCCGGGAAGGCAAAGTGTACTTTTCTGTATTTTTCTTCTATGTTGAGAGTGCAAACGAAAACTTATCATCAAAACTGACCCTTAGTACACAGTCTTTTATTTAATTTTTTTCCATTAATTAGGTCGTTTTTGCAGTCAGCGTTGCGTAGGAGCATATGCAAGCAAACGGCGAACACAATTGATCCAACAACAACTTGAAAATGGGGAACGTCCTGCAACTAAACAATCATCCAATAAAAAAACTGGTGCCAAGAAAAAGAAAACAGATGCAAATGTAATATATAACCTAGTTTAATACAAAAGCTAACCATTCAATTTTATTTAATTGATCCCCGGTTCATCTCTCACCTTTATTGGACCTACCAGAGGAGGTCCTATAAATTAACCTGTGTTCGCTCGTCCGTTCGTTCGTCTGTTATGAACTTTTCTCGAGATTGGTTCATTAGTTATTTTTGATTTTTGGCACAACGACGCAAAATGATAAAGCCCAAAATGTGACGGAGCCCGATTTTCGAAAAAAAATCTCATTCGGCATATTTTGGTCAAAAATGGCCTAAGAATAGGGTTTTTTGGGCTTTATGCAAAATTGCTTCTTTTTCCCTGATTTTTTGCTTAACGTTAGAGGGTAAGGTCTTCTAAAAAATGGCCAAAAAGTTTTTTCCCGGAAAAATCTTATTCGGCTTAAAATGGTACTTTTAACATGGCACTTTTTGACATTAATTAATTTTTTTTTGGTTTCGATCGAAGATAAAAATTGTTAACCCGTTAAAATCAGGTTTACCGATTTTTTTTATTTCTTGTTAATTATTTTCCCTTTGGTTACTTTATCTTCATGTTTTTTTTCTGTCTGATAATCTGACCTTCACTGTTAGGTAGGTCCATTCATCATGTGGCTTGTTTTTTCAATAGACTGATTCGACAAAAATTCATGAGGTTTTAAATAACTTTAGATCAGTGTCTCGCCCTGAACGAAATAACTTCGGGACTCCATATCGAAGGAGAATTTAGTTTCGTTTCGTAACCTGAATCTGGATAAATGGAATTTACGTCATATTGAATCTTAATGTGAGAAAGGTTTAGTGAAATGTTACCCATTCTGTTTATTTTTTTAGGATGGTACGCCATCGTCACCCTCGATCAACAAAAACAAAAAACAAATCAAGCAAGAAATTAAAGACGACTCCACTCTTTACTTTCAGACCGGTATGTGGATATTTTGCTTAATACCCTTTCATTCTTATTTTGACAAACAGATATCCCAACCATGTAAGCCGCGAGCTTTCGAAAAAACAAAACTTATGGTAGTGTTGCCTGTAGTTTGATGCATGGTATTCTTGACTCTTTCTTCTTTCAGTTGGTTATGACACAGGATTTTGTTGGGAAACTTATCTTCAGATCACAGCAACTAAACCTGTTCCAATTGAAGCTTTTTTTAAAGTAAGTTTCACACATTAAGCTTTTCATAATAGCACCAAAATTTAGTTTTCAAAGATTTTATAAAAGCGTAATTTGATGGGACCATGAATATCGTTTTCCATGGCAAAAGGCATCACCATGAAAATCTTTTCTCACTTCTCACCTACCTAATTTCATTTGCGCCCAGGCTCGTGGTACTGTTAAAAGATTCTTAAAGATTCTTAAAGAATTGCCATACATTATTAGATTTTGTTTTATGTTTTCTCCAAATTTAAAGGAATACGATGAACAAGAGATACTACCACACAACATGGTCAATCATTTCGAAGAAGGAATGAAATTAGAATGCGTCGACCCAAAACATCAATCCATCATTTGTTGTTGTACAGTTGTTGAAGTTCAAGGAGCCCGGCTGCGATTGAGTTTTGATGGTTGGCCGCCCAACTACGATTTCTGGATCAATGCCAACTCTTTCTTTCTACATCCTTGCGGATGGTGCAATAAAAATCAACAGAAGCTTCAACCTCCCAAAGGTGAGTCTATACATGACAACTCATTTTCGGTGATAATATTGACTATCTGATGCTTAACTCTTAGCACGCCCACCATTTTTTGAAAAATTCGGTCAGGAAAAAAGATTCGGGTATCAACTTTGGTATCATTGGAAAGCTCTTTTTTTCAGCTACAAAAATAATAGCAGATGCTTTTTTCAAGTCAGGAGTTATGATCAAAACACGATGTACCGGTAAAACGGCCTTTTCAAACCGTATATATACGTGGTTGGCATAGCAAAGGTTAATAATACTTAATGCTGCTATTGTTTGTATTTCATTGGTGTAATAAACAGCTAAATATTATGTTAATCTTTCATGATGATTTGAAATTCTCATTCTACGATATTAATTATTAATGAAAACATTTTAGATATAGATTCGAAAGACTTTGACTGGAGTTCCTACCTTGTGAAAACGCAGAGTAAAGCCGCTCCCTTCAATCTGTTCCACAACCCGCCTCCTGTATCCCGACATGCTTTCCGTACCTGTATGAAACTTGAAGCCATTGATCGAAAGAACCCTGACCTGGTTTGCGTTGCATCCGTTACAAATACCATAGGAGATCAGATTTTGATACATTTTGACGAATGGGATGATTTGTATGATTACTGGTGCCGAGAAGATAACCCTTATATCCATCCGATGGGCTGGTGTCAAAAAAATCAGATCGCACTCGTCCCTCCTACTGGTAAGGACCTTACTCTCATTTTTTTTGATGAATGAGACACTCGATTGTTGGTAATTACATACAAATTACAGCTTTCCGTCACCTTTTATCGCATGTGTTCACTATACTTTCTTCTAGATGAAATGGTCGGCAAATTTGTATGGAAAGACTATCTCAACAATACAGGCTGTATTGCTGCCCCTGATGAAATTTTCAAAGAGGTAAAGAAACCGAAAAGGTTTTTCCCATTCGACTTTGTTTCCTGATTCAAGCTACTGTATTTGCATTTCTATTTGTGATTTTATTATGATTTTCTTCAATCAGATTTATTTGAATTCTATACATTTTTCATACTACAGCCGAAGGGGCTATTTTTTGCTTTTGGCAATAAACTGGAAGTGATTGATCCACGAAACCCCGCCCTTTGTCGCGTAGCAACCGTTAACCGGGCAGAAGATTTTAAAGTGCAGATTCATTTTGACGGTTGGAGCAGTATGTATGATTGGTGGTTCGATTTTGATTCCATGGACTTACATCCTGTGGGATGGTGTCAGAAAACTTGTCATGTCCTAGAACCACCTCCCTGTAAGTTTTTAACGTTCTTGAAAAGTTGGAAATCTCATTTTTTGGTCAAAATCTCTTTTCACCTTTTCACCCAAATTGCTTTATATTTAAAAAGTTATACTTTCCTCTTTATGATTAAAGTACCTTAACGGACAAAAAAATGCCGGACTAATTTTTCGTCACTTTTTCTTTTGGACTTTTTTTTGTCGGACTAAATTATTCGTCGAAAAAAAATTCGACACCTCCAAAAAGTTTGTTCACTTTTGTCTGACATTTTTTGTCCGAAAAGATATATTATATTAGCGAGGTTATGCAATTATTATTATTATTTTTATATTATCATTAAGATTTACAAATTCACAGGCCAGTAGGCCTCTTTTTTACAATTGTAAGTTTACAATATTTTCTTATCAGTAACGGTCTTGTTTTGAGTTCTCTTTAGGTAGAGTTTAGTCCGAAGACTACCCCTAACCTTCTATATGCAAGTTTTCTCTTTCGCCTTACAATGCCATTCTTTGATGGTTTTACGTTTCTTTTTCGAGAAATCATTGGTTATCCGGAACTCCAATCGTTCTAGCTTGTGGACCTATGTCATAATTCGCTTATTTTCTTCCTCATTTTTTTAGGGTCACTTTTAAAGGTCGCCAACTTTTCGATACGAACATTATCATCTTTTCGTGTACCTATTCGTACTGTACTAACGATGTTTACATCGAAGCCCATTCGATTTTTCACGACTTCTTCAACGTAATTCTTGTCCCCGAAGCGTTGCTCTTCTTTGTCCTCATGTTTGTTTTCGCCGAGATGGTGAACCACGATAT
>JAUJPO010065269.1:0-12518 GCA_032270745.1 Tiaropsis multicirrata | reverse complement strand
GCTGGAACATCAATTGTTTTCCGAAACAACAGATAAACAATGCCTTGCTCTCCACCGTTTTATAAGATGTTTATCCATTCTATTATATATCCTTGATGAAACATCTAGGAGTTGAACTCGTGTGTAACAACTTGGCTTAACTTTTTTCAATCTTCACGATTTAGAATACAAAAGATTTATTGTTGCAAACCAAATTGACACGAACGTCAATGAAATAAGAATCAAGCCTTTTTTGGACACATTTCAAAGTTTTATACACCATTGTCAGGACCGAGTGTACCCTAGATATCTAAGCCAGTTTTCAGCCACTTGCTATAAAATATGAAAGTTAAGTTGTGACTGAAATACTTTTATTCAGCGCTAACTTAAATTTCACGGATATAAAAAAATCATTAAAGCACCGAGAACGCTATATCACCTTTATACAGTATCGCGCGCTGTAATATTTGGCTTGATTAATCAGGCTATTTTTGACCCTGAGATCCAAAGTCTGAATGTATAATGTCCAGAGATAAAACTCAGAGTTAAAACTCTTAAAATTTGTCTTATTTATTGGTGCTACATATTTACTTGTGGTATTGAAATTTCGTGGAAATTCCCTATTTGTGCCAAATATTATGTTCATGATTGTAGACAGACCTCCTCCTTTATTAGGCGTTCTTAGGCGATTCCTGAATGTTTATGAAAAACAATCCGATTTGTTCATTTAAATTGTTTTAGTTTTGTCATTCTGATCGAACCTCAATTTTATTTTAGAAAGGCAGGGCAGCATCTATTGTAGACCAAAAATAACACTTTCTTGCTTTCTTTAAAAAGAAAAGACAATTAGATTCTTAGAGATGACAACAATCACTAGATCCATCTCATAAAAGCAGACACTTGTATGCCAATGTTTGTATCGACTAAAGGAATTTCTAAAGAACTGGAGATAAACAACTTACAATTGGATATTTTGTATTTGATCTAACTATTGATTGCCCTCTATTTGATCCAGATCGAGATCCTCTAGTTTTTTATTTTCTTCCTGACTGTCCAGTGTCCTATTGTAAATTTTCCGATCCTCTTCCACAATTTGACTGTCAATTTTCTGATCCTCTCCCACATTTTGATTGTTAATTTTCTGATCCTCTCCCACATTTTGATTGTCAATTTTCGGATCCTCTCCCATATTTTGATTTTCAATTTTCGGATCCTCTTCCATATTTTGATTGTCAATTTTCTGATCCTTTTCCATAATTTGATTGTCACTTTTCTGATCCTCTAAGGTCTAACAACACATTGAGAATGATAAAATATGTTGTTTGAATCCAGGTACTCACACAAAATCGGGTTTTATCAAATAATTTATCTTTAGGGCTCGGGTTGTTATCCAAGGCTGATAATATGCAGGTCAACTTTTTCATTAATTTATAATACGTTTGATGGGAAACTAGTAAAACATACCATTGCATCTAGCCCTTTCAATATAATCCAACCATCGCTTTCTTCACATTCATCACAAGATTCATCACTTATCATCTATACAGTAGAGTTTAAATGAATATTAAACAAAATAGATTATATTGTAGGGAAGGGAAGGAGAGGTAGGCAATGAGTGTATACGATATATTTCCAAACAAAATAGAATCATTTATCTTTTTAAACTTTAGAAACTTTTAAATTTTAGTCAGCTTTTAAAACACAAAGTAGGGTTAGTGGTTTTTCCCAAGATTGCAAATCGATCAACCTTACAATTAAGAGGAAGAGTAATATTCAATATCTCAACTAGATCAAAGAATACTCAATTCGGAAAGGGGGTTGACCCCCCTTCCTTGAAAATTTCAATCCCCCAGAGTATCCATGCTTTTCAAGTTTTTAAAATACCAAGTGTTTTCACTACCTACCACACTTAAATTGCTTTGAAAATAGGAAATAAAGTGTATATTGGGCAACCTTCTCCTTTGGAAGCATGAAGATAAGAAAAATACACAATCTTAAGAAATCTCAAGAAACTCAATTGTTTGCCACTTCACGTAACATTGCTTGGAGTTTCAACATCGCCGAAGCTCCTTGGCATGGGGGTATGTTTGGGAGAATGGTACAAACTGTTAAACGCTGTCTGAAGAAAACTATTGGCAACGCCTGCCTTAGTTTTGCTGAACTGCAAACGGTGTTTGCTGAAACTGAGAACATTGTGAATTCGAGACCTTGAATGAACTTGAAGAAAATGATTTAGAGGAGCCGTTAACTCCTAATCTTATGTTATTTGATCGAAAATTGAACCTACGAAATGTCAACGAAAACGCAAAGTCGAACGACGAAATTGAATTATCGAAACATTACCATTATTTACAAACTGTCATTGATCATTTTTGGAATCGATGGCGAAAGGAATATTTGAACACTTTACGTCAATACAAAGTGTTCCATCGACCTCGTGGACAGTTAATACGAGTAAACGACGTTGTTTTAATTTATGACGAAAAGCAACCTCGACACAACTGGCGACTCGGTCGCATTCATGAACTGATAGGCACACGTGGTGCTAAAGTATTTGTTGGAAAGACTAGAGCTATGATTACTCGCCCCGTGAATAAACTTTATCCAGTTGAAACTTTCAAAGAAGAAACAGTTACCAAACGTCGTTGCCGGACAGTGTGAATAACTGATTAGCCACGTCACGAGAACGTAGAAAAGAAGCGCGTTTTCATTGTACATTAAAATTTGTTATTAGTTTATTTTGAAACTTCGAGAAGAAAACATCTTTTGAGAGTATACAGTCCTCTATTTTGATTGAAATAAATCACAGATGGCATTGATGAATTTAATATGCTAAGGGATCGCTATTCACCAAGTTACTATTGCATAATATTTATTATCCACTGTGTATTATTACATTTTTACTATTGATGGTGATTAAATGAGACAACAATGTTTTAAAATGCATTTTCATACAAAAAACATGAAGCTTTTGTGGAAAAATTTATCACTCAAACTATTTGTGAGGATCGACCCATCACAAATATCATATTTGACTAACACAGTTTAATGTTTTTTTTATTTAGAAGAACTTGTTGATCAAACTCGAGAACAAGATCCCGAAGCAGAAAATGCCCATGGTATATTTCTCAATATTCATTTTCATCATATTGATTCATTCATGTCTTACTTTTGTTGATCTTTGCTTTTCTTTTTTTATTAAGCAACATATAGTTATAAGCAAAAACGTAACGAGAACCCTGTTACATTTCTAGAAGAAACCAAAGAACCAAAGCTCCAAAAATTCAAAACATGGTCAGAAATGAAAGATGCTATTGAGAATTTTCAAAGAGAAACTCAAAGTCAATTTTGTGTTGTCAAGAAAGAGAAGGGATTTGATGCAAAAGGTATCATTTTTTGTTTTTAATTACAATTATAATGATTATGATACATTGTAATTTAAACTCTGATTTTTTTTAAATTAAACAGGATTGAAGTCATTTCTATCTTTTAATACTCATGTGTGTTTTATCAATTTTTTTCTATAGATGTTAGTCTGAAAGGGCGCAAAGTTTTGTTTGAAGATAGGAAGTCAATCAATGGACAAGAAAGACAAATCATGTTTGATGGAATTCCGTTCATTATTATGGGGTCCAAATCTTATGATTGTGCACATGGTAGAGACCGTGCACATGGTAGAGACCGTGCACATGTTAGAGACCGTGCACATGGTAGAGACCGTGCACATGGTAGAGACCGTGCTGTTTCTGGAAAATGCAAAAACGTGAAGAAGATATTAAAGTGAAAGTAATTATGTTATTTTTTCTTGGATTGATTCATAATAATAAAAATCTGATGAAAAATTGCCAAAAATGCAAACAATACTGGGGTATCACGTTTGTAAGGGTGATATACATAATCTAAAAATTTCACCTTTCTTCCTTAAAAGAATAAATTTTGGTACATATTTACCAATTTTACAAGAAAAAAGATAAAGGAAAACATTTAACTTTTACAGGAGTTTAAGTTTCAGAGTCAGAAATAGGTAAATATTTGAGCAATTAAAGACAACACACAGGCAAGTCTTAGAATTGTGTGGTCATAATAAATTGAATTGCTTCCAAAAATCAATCTTGCATCCCTTACATGTAGACTCAAGAAGGTACTTTGTTTGACAGTTTGACTTAACAAAATCCTACGTTACTCCCCAACTAGCTTTATTTCTGACTTTTTCCTTCAATGATTCAATTAAAATATTAGAAACAGCAGCTATGACAATTGACTACTGGACATTACATGATTTACTTGCATACAAACAGTGATAGAATTTTTGATTCTGAAGAACATAAATATTTTTTATTATTTTGACCGAATTCCTAGCATAAACTGTATCGATTATTCAATTAGAAATAGAACATATAGAAATAGAACATACTCTGGTTATTACTTAGTCAACCTTTTCATAATCACAGGAGACTACCTACGGACATTCGCTTTATTGAGCAAGAAAAGAAGAAAGACAGTAGTATACAGAAAGTGGAAAAAGTGTGCGTTGACAAGAATGAAAGAAAGGGGATACAGGACAATGGAGAGAAAATCACTCGTTATGATGAAGAGAACAAATATGATAAGAAAGAGAAAAAAGAGGGAACCTACATCTTCAAACGATCCAGATTTCTTGTCCAAACAACAAAGAAAATGAATTGTCCAGCTAAATTTCTTGTTAGAGACATTGTAACTTTCCCAGATTTCAAGGTACAGAAACTTTGTTGTATTATTCGCTTATTTATTTCCAGAGGAAATTGATAGGACAGTTTATGATGTTATTTTAAAAGTTTTATATTTGAAGTTATAAATCATCTTTCCCATTTCCTATTATAGATTGATCGAAACACTGAACGTTTGAAAAGAGACTCTGTTTCTGCTTTGAAGACACAGTTCGAAAAAGGCACCCCAAAAATGGAGAGGTTTTTTATTGTACAATTCCCTTCTGCAAGTGACCACAAAAGTCATCATGTTGGAGATGTTTTTCTTTCACTTTTCGGTTTTGCTCTGGGAAGTCATGGACTGTCCTAGTTTTGGCTTTGGTTTATACTGCAAAATTAGACTTTGAAAACGTAGAAAGCAGAAATTAAAGAAAAATAATGAACTTTGAAACTACTTTAATTTAGTCAAATTATCCAATAAAGCAGGAAAATTTTAGGATTCACTTCGTATACTTATTTTTCGAGAAGAAGAAAATGAAATGTAGACTCTTTTGTCTTTTTGTTTCATAAAGTTTGATATAAATTTAATTTTATTTCATCTAGGCTGGATTTTTATCACACAAAGTGGATCCTAGAATCACAGAGAGAATTCGACAATTAGTTGGTGAGGGCGTAAGAAATGCAAGGGAGATGCAAAGACACATTAGAGTGTTTGTCAGAGATCACATCTTTGAGGTTTAGTTTTATTAGTGCTTTAAAATCTTCTATTTCAAGTTTCTTCGAAATTGACATAAACCACAACCACGCCTTATATGTTTTAAAGACTCTCTCCTAGAAAAATTTTAACTTCCAAAGAAAGTATCTGCCAAGGTATCAACTTTAATATTGTCCCAGCTACAAAGATAATTGATTCTTTCCTCTAGTTCCTAATAAGTCAGGAGTTATGGCCAAAATAAGGTGTATCTGCAAACGTATAGAAATATTTCCTCTCGTAAAAGGTCAACAAGTCATCCTCCCGTCAATATCAACCTACGTTGAGAGACATACGAAATCACATGTATAAAGCGACAGTTAAACTGAGGTTTGCAAAAATGGATCAAGAAAATCTATATCATAAAATTGAGGAGTGGAAAAGAACAGAATCGGATAGCAAGTTTTTCTTCAGAGGTTATGGTGAAGAAATCAAGTGTGATATAAAAACAGAAGAAACTGATAATGATGAAATAAAGGTATATACATTCATTATAGACCAAAAATAAACTACATTAACACTAGGTTTTAGTGTAATCACATCAGCTTTCTTCTATTATCCTGGGGAACTATAAATCCCTCTTGCTGATAAACTTTTATTGGCTCAGCATTTCATTATATTATTTTATAAGGACCAATAGTAATATCAGTTTATATATTCTGTAAAATATTCAATATGATTTTTCAGTAACATCAATAGGGACATGTTTTTTAATTGTTTCGTTTTCAGTGGTCTTGGGATATCATCATTCATTGCTAATATAATGAAGGGACTGAAATTATGCCCTGATGATGGTTGTGTGAAAAAGATAAACTTTAAAATTTTTAAATAATTTTTTCTAAAGCTTAAATCTGTCATGAGTTATGTTTCAACAAAGCTGGGTACAAAAATGAGCCAATACTTAACATTTTCGTAGGAGAAAATACTTAGCATTTACATTCAGGGGCTTGTATCTCTCTCAATTTTTCTGCAACGAATCCAATATTTTGTACATGTACATCTTTTTACACCTTATAATATCAATATACATACAAAAACAATCACTAAGAATGGTTCCATGGCCCCATTATGAGCATGTTTTTAGCATAGGGTATGGATCTTTATATATCCACCAGTAAAGTTTAGATAAACACAAAAGAACTATGATATTAATCATATAATCTGATTTAAATCATATTCTGAAACACAACAAAATGCTAAAATTTGCTCAATACTGACTGGCCCCTACAACAGCTAGAATTTTGAGAAAAGAACTTTTTGGGGTCTTATCATCAGGAAAAAACGAAACAATTAAAAAACATGTCCATAGAAAAAAAACAAATTTCTCTCAAACTTCAAAACAAACTCGAAGCCCTAGCTAAAACAATTAGTAACAACAAAAAACTTATGTTATATTTACAGATTTACAAATTTACAGTATTCATGTTAAAAATTATAGGTGAAAGCTACCACGAAAGAAAGACTGTTATTTGTTCATCAAACCAAACAACAGAAAGCTTTGATTAGAAGATATGGAAACAACATCTGTTTGTTGGATGCTACCTATAAGACTACGAAGTATGCAATCCCGATTTTCTTCGTCGTGGTAAAAACTAACTCTGACTATCAAATTGTTGGTTCATTCGCAGTACAAGATGAAACATTTGGAGCCATTGCAGAAGCCCTGGAAGTTTTGAAATCATGGAACTCTGAATGGACTCCAAAGCTTTTCATGACTGATTATTGCGAGGAGGAAATTTCAGCTATTGAAAGTGTTTTTAAAGGTAACCATTAACAACAATTAAAAAAAAATCTGACCTGTTTATCTATGTGAATAGGAGATTTGGGAAAGGCAGGGAAAGAAAGACATGGCATGTGGATTACATTTTCTATTCTTTATAATAACTAGGAATTTTTTTATAGGATGTTTTGTTCTCTTATGCGATTTCCACCGTGAACAAGCGTGGGGCAGGTGGCTGACCAAGAAGGACAATGGTATGAGCGATATTAAAGATATGATTTTGGCAAAGATGAGGAAAGTAGCTGAATCTGAGACAAACACTGACTTTGATGAGAATGTCAAATCGCTCAAAGAAAGCGTTTTGTGGGAACGAGACGAAAGTGAGAAGTTTCGCACTTACTTCGAAACGACATGGCTGTCTATTAAAAAGGTACACGATGTTACATCTTTGTTAGTTACAATACTTCCATTGCAGTAGCTATTTGAATGACCAACCAAAATTGACAGAAGCAGTCGGATAGAAACTCCTAAGACCCTTAAATGAAAACTGCAGGTGTTTGTCCCCATATTCAACTTCTTAATTTTATTTCTTATCACAGCGTTGGGTCAAAGCTTATCGGACTGGTAAACTTGAAGTTGTCGTTAACACCAACAACGGAGTTGAACGGAAAATCGTGATTTAAAATACGAGTATTTGCGTCAGTTTAAGGACAACACACTTAGTGGGATGATCCATGTACTCGTTACCCAGTTTCTACCTGAAACATACAACAGGTATGTTTATTTTACTTTGAGCTTATGAGCTTTGAGAGTCTAAAATCCTAAAATCACATTTTAATCACATTTTAAGACTGTGTAGTTTTTCATTTTCAGAAAGAGGATTTTCCACCTAAGATTAAAAATATTCAACTTTAGATACGTCAATGAAAACAAATCCCGATCTTCAAAACATCGCACCTACAATTCTAATCTTCCTGCTTGGTTAACCAACAGACCTTTACGCTTTATCAAACATTGCAGAGAAAGGCTAGATATCGTGTTTGATACGGAGAACGTGAAAATCACTAATACATCAACTGAAGAAACTCTTTCTTTCAAAGTCGGAAGCTTCCAAGGAGGAAAACACTACGAGGTTATTTTCAACAGCAGTGAACCCTTTCCTAGTTGTGGTTGCAAAGACTGGAAACGGAATTTCATGCCGTGCAAACATATGCTCGCGATTTTCCACCACGAGAAAAATGTTAGTTGGCACTCATTTTCTGAAAGGTAGAGGTTTAAGCTGTTTTAGATTATTTAAAATTTTTGACGACGAAGTAGACTTTAGGAATATCACAACTAAATGATCCTTGTCTGTTAAAGCAATATGGCTTAAGATACTTAAGATAATAAGGTATCCCATTATTTTTATAAATTACGTCGCAAACAACACTTACCTCGTCTTGGATTTACTGCCATGGTAATTGATTTCCAACGTAGTCAATAAGACGTGTATTCTATTCATAAAGAAATAATCTGTAGTCTCAGGTTTGAACATGAAACAAGTGATGTTCGTAACGTAATTTATGAAAAGGCGTATTTGTTGTAGATGCATAATTATTTTGTCTTTCCCTTTTGAGATTGTCTAAACAAAATGAAACTCTAATGATTCGTATCTTTTTGAGGGCTACAAGATTTTCTGGTACTTTTTTAAGAATCTTCTGCAGTTTCCCATCATGCATTTTTATATCTTTATTTCAAGGTACACGACTTCCCCTTTTCTAAATTTGGATGATAGCGTTATTCCAAGCGCAACGACTATTACGAACGATGATTGTTTCACTGGGGATGATTTTGGCGATGATGGCGAGAGCTCACAACAACAAGAAACCTTTCTAGAAATTCCGAAGCCAGTACGTATTTGTTAAGTATGCCGAATAAAGGAAAAAAGTGTCATCTAGAATTTGACTCGTTTAAGTTCCAATCGAATATTTTAAGCCCTTGCTTAGAAACTTCTAAATTTTTTACAGCAAAGATTTAAATTGAATTTTTATCGTTTGTATTTTATCAAATTTCAGATATACCCCAGCAGATCTCTTGGTGCCACATGCAGGGAATTAACCTCTCGAGTCAAATCATTGAGTTTTCTGGTTGAGAACACTGATGTCATGAAAGATGTCAATGCCACTCTTCACACTCTTGTACAGAAGATGGAAGAGTCGTCGCCTCAAGATTTTGGTATTATTTTGGAAAAAAAGAAAAGTCAACCAAAGCCTCAATGTGCCTTCAAATTCCCGAAGCTACCAGCTAAAAAGAAAAAGAATCCAACCAGTGGAAGAGTTGGATTAGGGGCAGAAAATCGGAAGAAGTTCACAACTGTAGTAATTGATGATCAAAAGAAAACAGAAAAAAGGCGGAAACAAGAAAGCACAGTTGAAGAATTCGTCACCATGTATGGAACAAACTTTTCCATCCCCGAATCGAATCCTTTAGAGTTGCATTATCCTGAATCGAACCCTCCCGAATCAAATGCTGCTGAGTCGCATCCATATGCGTCGAAACTTCCTGAATTAAATGCTCCTGAGTCGCATCTTCCTGTTCCACCTTTACAATCTCGCAAATTGAAACGAAAGAAAAACGATTGTCAGATAGTGAAGACAATGCCACCATCCGGAGAACCGAAAAAGGAGAGGAAGCTTGTTTTTTCAGAAATCGAGAAACAAAGAATTGAAACCAACCGTACGCTTACAGACGAGTCCATAAACCTCGCACAAAAACATATCAAAGAATCGTTCCCTACGCTTGATGGGCTTTTCGACACGGCATTGATGGGGAAAAATCTGAAAAATGTCATCAAAAATCAGTCAAGGTACGTTCAGATTGTTAATATCGGAAACGCACACTGGATATGCATTTCCTCGGATAATGCACAGAAAGATAATCGTTACCACAACATCAATGATAGCTTGACAACTGATAGCGTACCAGAAGATATCCAATCTTTAATAGCCGGATATTCAGATTGCAAAGAAACGAGTATTCAGTTAACAATTCAACCTGTTCAACAACAACAGAATAGCGTCGATTGCGGAGTATACGCAATAGCTTTTGCAACTAGCATTGCGCATGGTATTGATCCTTCTAAGGTCTCGTATGATTCTACCCTTATGAGACAACACTTGATAGCATGCTTGACTGCCAAAAAAATGACATTATTTCCAACGACAAAAAAACGCGTCAAAAGATGCAAACAAACGAAAACCTTTGTCCTGATATATTGTCATTGTCGCTTGTCCTGGATATCAAATGGGGATCACATGGTCTGTTGTTTTTTATGTTCAGAATGGTTCCACTATAAATGTGAAAACATTCACCGATCTAGAAATCTCACAAATGTTAAATGGAAGTGTAAATCTTGTTCGTAATTACAACATTTATAGACATTCGGACATTTTTATTAAACGTAGGCTAGGTCATAATTTCCTTCGTTCAGAGCGTAAACTCCTTCTCTTCGGACTATGCGCTTTGCTCTGAGAATGAATATGCGTACATCGGGCGTACATCCTATAGAAGATTGTTTACAAATCTCGGGGGATCATTATTGGCCAAGCATATGAAAGCCTATAGACCAAGAGAAAGGCCTAAAAGCCTGGAGCTCTGTCTATTATGTAGTCTATATTAAACGTAGATTATATCTTTATATATTTATCTTTATCGAATTTAGTGCTCTACCCTAAGGCAAATTATCAGAATAGCATATTGGCTCGTAACATCTTCTGTTCTAACATTTTATCGTAGATGAGGAAATAAAGTTCCTCATGTCGGTACACAACATATTTTCATAAGCATAATACTTAAGCGCATTATGAAAGCTCAAATTTTCAAGTCATCATTATTTTCTGTCTTAAAAAAATATTCTCCCTTGTTCCAAGAAGTTTGAACTGGTCTGAAGCTCGAGTAAGGTATTATTCATTTTGGCTCTGAAATTTAGGTTGCGGTGGAATAGGTTATATTATATTTTTCATCTTACACGTAATTTTATACCTTATTTTTTGTGCCTTTTGTCTTGTACATAACAGATTGTTGTAATAACAAATGAAGCATTTACAGCTTTACACTTTAAAAGATTTGCTATTTTTGCTAAACGGTTTCCGGTTTCCCTAAGCCATTATACTACCTAATCAATTTTTGAAAACTTAAATATGCATGAACTTGGGTCAAAAAGCACACACTCGCTTTAAAAAAAACATTTTATATCTCTATTCTGTTCCCTAATTTAAAGGCATCAATGTCGGGATAACCTATTGATACATATTGACTCGTATATCTCCTATTCCGACATTCAAACTTGTTATTGATGGTATAAAAACTCCTCTCTTAGTTAGTAAGACAAGATGTCGGGATAACCTATTGATACATATTGACTCGTATATCTCCTATTCCGACATTCACACTTGTTATTGATGGTATAAAATTCCTCTCTTAGTTAATAAGACAAGATGTCGGGATAACATATTGCCTCGTAATATCTTCTATTCCGACATTTTCTAATTCCGAAATAATTCCGGTATTAAATCTCGAGAATTATCTCCGGACTAACTTTTCCCGCACGATTTCAAAGCTTAACTCGCCAAGTTTAAACTTTTACTCGCCGAACTCGCCAACTTTTGCGAATGTCGGAATAAGAGATTGATTTTGAGAGTTTTTTCCCACATTTATGCACTGCAGCTTTCCCAGCATCTTGCTTTCTATATTTACGGTACCGAAAATCTTTCTCTTGACATTGAGCGATCTGATTGGATAGTAGATTATTTCAATATTGTGTACATATGGTCCGTAACAGTTCCAAAATCGTCCAAAATCAGTGGAAAAATAAGGTAGATGTTTTTGATACAACCTTCCTTCTACCAATACTGAGACAGCCACAAATCAAGAAAACCAAGAGAAAAACACAGGAGGACCAGGAGAGTAAATTATTATCTCAGTTTTGGTAATCTTGGCTGGGTTCTCAAGCGTCAAGTCAATGTTATTTCATGGTTTAGGGGTGACTCACAAATCGATTCTAGGTTGGATAAGCGTCAATTGACGTTAGTGGGTGGGTGGGTTAGGGGCGATTGACGTTCTATTTCATTTGTAGAAACATCAATTTTTAGATTCTAAAATTTTTATTTTTCTATTTTCTAGAAATAAAAAAATAAGAATACAAGGTTCTGTCTAATGAAGATCAAAGCCAATAAAAAATATAATATAATATAAGGGGCCATCGACAAACGACAATCCTTTTATTTAACGGCCTCAGGCCGTTAACGTCCAGACCTCCTCCTCCCCTCGCTCTTAACGGCCTAAGAATTTTCCAAAAAGCTAAATTTTTCTGGTTACCTTAAATCGAGTCTGCTTTCAATCTCCC
>JAUJPO010065258.1:0-12521 GCA_032270745.1 Tiaropsis multicirrata | reverse complement strand
AATTGATTATTGAGCGATTAGTGATGACAGTCATACTTTCATCACCATATAATAGTAACCTACACAAAAAAGAAGGGTTTAGTGGATAACAAGAAATGTCTAAAGTTAGAAGATTGTCGAACAGAGTACTTTTGCCTGAGAATATATAGAGCAGTGCAAAAGAAAATGCTGAGAGGTTTCAATAATATTCATGCGACAACAACAAAATGGTTCCAAGGTGTCACGGAAACAATGCCTGAATTTATGTTTATTGAGATGGCTAAACCCAACCCGAAGTTGATTGAGAAAAACCACACCTTGATTGTCACAAGCTCCAAAAACAGAAGATGATTTGGGTCTCAATTTTGGAAAATGTAAACACATTTCGTGTACGAAAAGTTACATTTCACCAAGCTAAAACCTATATTCATCAGAAAAATCAAAGAGATGACTTAAAACAGAGATTTGGGAAAGGGAGATGAGAAACGCGCTATTCATGTATAGAATGAATAGTGCTGTTATACTCTATAATAATATTAATAATAATAATAACATATATTATAAGTGGCATGCCCCGAAAAATTTAAGAGCTTTTAGGCAGCTAATAAATTGTTTCCACGAAGGGCAACTAACAGAACAAAACAATAACTAGAACAATAACGGCAATAACTCTTTTGTTTCTTTTGAAATCATTGAAATATAACTACAATAACATCATCATCATCATCATCATCATCATCGTTCGACCACAGTCGAGAGAATGGATTCGACTCGCTGGCGCCAGGAGTCGCGGTCGCGCATAGAAGTGTCCAAATCACGGAGATCGAGTCCGGTGTCCCTGCTGATAACGTCCGGAAACGTAAATTTTCTCGATCTTTGAGCCACTAGCTTGGGTTTCCACAACAGCAAGGAAGAAATAATCTCAGAGGACGCACGAGGACAGTGGCTCGCAAACTGGACGCGCTTAGCTTTCAAGATCAATGAGATTGGCTTGAGAGAACCATAGATTGTGGCTTTGGTTGGGTAAAATGATCGCGCCAGGAGAGACTTTTTACCCTTCTAAGAAGCCTGGTATATGTGCCATCGAGTTGCCTTTCCAATATTTTTGTAAGAGACCAAGTCTCCGAACCATAGAGTAGAATAGGCTAAACACAGGTTTTAAAAACCTTGACTTTAAGTTGGGAGGTTAAGAACTCAGATGATTTTTATGGAGTTTATTACATGCACTCCAAGCAAGTGCTTTGCGTACCTTAAAATCCTTCTCAAATGAGGAAATATAGGAGCCAAGATATTTATAGTCATCAACTCTTTTGAGTTTAATTCCAGACACAGTTTTGATTTCAGCTAAGGGATCGTTAAGGTACTCGGTTTTTAGTTCATTGAGATAAAGACCAACACAATTGGCAGCTGACTCTAATGCATCGAGAAGTTTTTGCGTATCTTCTGGTATCTTCCGCTGGAACTGGTTAATGCAATATCGTCAGCAAAATCGGTGTCGGTGGGATGTTTAGCAGGGTCACGTGGACCCAGCCTACGTTCGAGAAGGAAACCACTGTTTGAAATTTTATCAACAGAGACACGCATAATGTAATCTACAATTAAAATAAAGAGAAATGGTGCAAAAGTATATGAAAGGTGTCTGTTTCACCATCAGGAGTTTGGATTGAAGATTTGGTATCAGTATAGAGTAACCTTATGGCGTTAACTATTTTTTGTGGAATGCCATACAGGGAAAGAATATCAAACATTTTATCGCGATCAACTGAATCGAATGCCTTCTTAAAATCCACAAATATCAAAATTGATGCGTCAAGATTAAAGTTTCTAGCTTCTTCTAAAATGCGACGAAGAGCTAAGATTTGTGTCAAAGTAGATCTGCCGCCGCGAAAACCATTTTCGTTATGGCGAAGAATCGGTTCTATATGGAGTCGAAGTCTGTTTAGAAGAAGTTTGTTATAAATTTTTGCCGCAATAGGAAGAAGGGAAATACTAATTTGTGGCTAGACTGAGATCACCCTTTTTCGGGACAGGGATAATAATTGATTTTAGTCAATGGCTTGTACATTCATTTTCCTCAAGCGCAAGATTACATAATTTCAGAAGAATATTACGGAAGTTTGTATCCTTCCAGATAATACTACAATAACAACCTTTTCTGCCAATTAGAGTAAGGAATTATAAAACTTCTTTGCCAAATTTTTTGAGCACGTGCCGAGAAAAAACTGACTTTACCAACAGAATCCTGGTAATATTCTATACATGGAAAATTTTACATTTGACTTCCAAAAGTTCTTGCTGCTAAAATATTTATAAATTTAGTTTTTCGTCCTTGCGACCATAGTCACAAGAAGAGATGTCTGGAAACTGCAAGTAATTCTATTAGCCGATGTTATTGTTTACAAAAATGCTAGTATCCAGGACATTGGACCTGCAAATGTAGACAAATATGGTAAATTCGATGGCATTCGCTTCGTTTCCCTTTTGTTTACATTTTTATTTTGACAAGGTCAATTGTCTAAAGAACCAATCGACATTTGTGTTTTGACGACCATTGCATGTCCATTGGGCCGTCGTTCCATTTTCAACATCATTTTTGCCCGTAGGCAAAAAGCTTAAGCGACGGCCCGAGCGTTTCCAGACTATCTCTTCTTGTGACTATGGGTTAATCATGATAGAACATTGACAAAATCTTTTTAGTATTTTCTGAGTAGGTTTTTCCTGGTCTGGCGAAAATAATCATACAATTGATCGAATGATCAGAGGGGGATCGTATCAACCTCGTGCACGTGGGTCTTATCATGAAATTTTTTTATTATTATTTTCATATTGTTCTTATAAAAAAGTTTCTTACAAAAGAAAGCGATTGTAGAAGTGGTGACCATAGGAAAACAAGAAGCCTTTGAAGTTTCTTATAGAAAATATATTACACTTTTTTGTTTTAAGAACATCGTGAGTAGAGGAAGCTTTCAGATGTTTTTCTGAAGTTAAGTCAGAAAATGTTCTTAATTTTTGCTAAAAAACAGTGAAAATAGTCTATTTTTAATTTTTTTAAAGTAATTTTGGATATTTAAGCCTAATAATGTTCTTAGCATTTTTGGCCTCGAATCCTTATGTTCTTATATGGTTTGTTCTTATAAAAGAAATGTGTATAGGGTGAAGAATATTATTTGGTGAAAGGAAGGGGGTAAAACACCCAACAGCTGCAAATTAGCAAAGTAAAAAAGGGGAGGTGGTTTTCACCAGCAGTTATTGAGGCGGTACGGCTTCGCATGCTCGAAGGAGTCGGTGCGGTCTGTCCTTGTATCAAGTGGCGGTTTTTTTTACAGTTTTCACGGGTTCTTTGGCCCCCCTATGGTGACCAAATGCTTTTCGTGCAAGGAGCGAAAGGAAATGAAAGTTGAATAATGAACAATTTGTTTGATTCTTTGAATGGTGAATAACAAATACTTCATTATTCATTTATCCTCGCATTTATCTGTATCGTTTGATTGCCCAACACTCAACGGCCATTTTCATGTATATAAATTATGCATAAAAAAGGTGCTGCATAATTATTAAATCGAATATGTGTACACATTTTGAAGCGAGGACGATTCATTGTTTCAAAAAAGAATACAAAATCGACAAACGGGGCGAATTGGAGAGTGAGTGGTGAGGGGAGAAAAAAAAAGCTGAGAAAAGCTAAAAGAGAATTTTGATTGTTATAGTATTGCGAAAGTATAACACGAAAAGGGAAAAAAACCTTCTCGTTTGGATTCAGTTCAGAGGAAACGCGTTATTACACAAGAAGTCCTTCCAACTGCTTTATATAGAGGAGAAGACGGCGATTATAAGATAGAAGCATATAGAAACCAGGTCAACAAGTATTGCATCTTCAACATTGTGCAATACAAAATCTTTCTAATTAAAACTTTCTTTTCATCTTTTGTTTGATGTGAATTTGATTGGAACAAAAGACGAGAACAGAAAAGAGAAAAAAAATCGTCGCGGCTGGCTGCTACTAGAAAAGAGAGAGAAAACTCAATGAGCAAAATCAGTATTGACTTTATCGCGATAAAAGAAAGCGGGTTTTTTTGAGAAGTTTTTAGCGTTTTTGCCGTTGAAATCATTTCGCACAACTACCTCGTACACATGATTCTTATGAACTAGAGTGGCAGACAACACATCATACCAAACAGTAAAAGACAGTTTTCCATTTATGAAGAATACTGATGCTGTATCTTGTAAACGCATGTTGAAGAAAGGTTGCTTACGAGCCTTGTTTCAAAAGAAGCCAAAGAGCACACAGAGCAACTCGACGACTGGATTATCACGTGGCAAAATGCGCGAGCGTGATTTAACACTATTCAACACACGCGATTTGACACACGATCAAACACTGATGCGTTCATATAGCCTGGATTTTACACCGACCAAACGAACAGAGGCTGGTGAAAAAGTATATGTTATGTACGTTTCCTTTATATTAAAAGGGAAATACATTTTAGCAGTACAGCGTAAAACTAAGAAGTTCAACACATCAACTTTCCAAGCCATACTGTGGCAAGCCAACGAAGTGAAGGAGGAAGTTGAAAGTTTATCGAACTCTAGACAAGAATTATTAACAGTCTCTATGAATGATGATATTGTGTGGTCAAATCAAACATTCGATTTAAATTTCACAGAAATACACCAAGTACACGTTTCCGATGGACACAAACTGACTATAGTTGGTTGCACAGGGAAGAGCAGCCAAATTATTCAACAATTTAATTTCACCACCAAAACAACAAACTCTGATAAAGTATTAGCCCCTATTCGTATGAAAAGTGAGTTCGTTTTATCTCTAACGTCAAAGAAAATGGTGATAAAAAAAAAAACGTCCATACCTGTTCTAACTAGTTTGGATATTCCTGAAGATTGCCACGCTAACGTGGCCGCCTTGACGTGCGAGAGCGGTGTTACGTCTTTCGTGTATCAGATCACGTCATTTACGCAAACACGATGGATCGTGTGTTTATACAACGGGAACGCTAAAAGAACAAAATTTCACTATTACGAACTTACGCCGAATATAGTACGTGGAGCTATTTCATCAGCCTGCTTGCTCAAAAGTAAATCAAAGCTAGTTTTGGTGACCACATCCTTTCAGCTGTTGACTCTGGACATTGAAAAGAATGGTTTATCGTTACGGAGTATCCGTTTGTTGAGCGACCAGAACTTAATGTTTGAATCTGACTACCAGAACATTTTTCTTCAGAAATTGAACTACAAATGTTTGGAAACTGACGAATACAAGGAGTTAGTGATCGCTTGTTCCACTGCCGGTCGTCTATTCTTCATCCCAGAATGCATAAACTCTTTCAATACCGAGATCCATTCTTTTGACGTTGCATCTGTACTGGATATAGGTGAAGATCAACAATTCTACGTGCAACAGTTTACGTCTTGTGATTTTACAAAACAATGCGTGCTAACGTGTAGGTCAGGTCGTGTCTATACGTTTGACATTCTAAAAAAAACTGTGGTCCAAAAAACCAAAATCTGTACCGAGACTTATTCTACGACAGATGATTTCACAAGTGCGTTAGATACAGATTTTTACTACCAATTGATAGACTTGAATTCGTTTGGTGATGAGTTATATCACCTTCAGGATAATCGCCTTCACGTACATTTAATGAAATCCTCTCACACTTCACTGGAACAAATATACCGCGTCAAAATTTTAGAAAATTTACCAATCGAAGAAATTATGAGATCTAATGTATCGACATTGGTGAAAAGAATTGTCAGTTAGCCTGGATGGTGAAATATTGTCATTTAGCCTGGATGGTGGAATGAGCTTGTTTTGTGTTCTTGTTGATATTTTCATAATAAAAACATTTGAAGAAATATACTTCCTTTTTTAGTCGAGGAAAGTTTTATAGAGATTTATAACGTAAAAATGCTGAGATGATTTTTGTATAATATTTCTTCCCCCAGTTGTTTACATTACATAACATGATTTTATAGATGTTAATATGCTAAACTAAACGAGCAGAGAGACAAATTTTTGTTATATATTTCTTTTTTTTCAAAATAATTATTTATTTTATATAATATCTTGACGTTCAGAAAATTAAAAAAGAACAGTTCTTCTGCATTGCAGTCATTTTTAAACTTATCGTTGTTCTACTTTCATTTTGCTCCTTTTTCTGCTAATAAGATTGTGGCATCTTTTTTAATAAGCTTAAAAGGTTACCCTTGCATCCTACTTAAACTCATTTAAGAGGTGATCCAGCAGGCAGGAAACGTTGTTTTAACGTCCAAACAAGGTTATGTACCTGGTATGTTATGAAAGACGTTACCAAAAGCTCCATACCAGTTGAACAGTTTTTAAAAGTGCAGAATGCAGAATGAGTACATCTATCCTCTTTTGTGTGCAAAAAACTTATCAAACAAACAAAAACGATATAGGGATTTAGAATCTTTCAAAAAACGAACAATATTTTATAAGGATGTGAAATTGTAGGATTTAGTATCGATTATAAAAGAGTTGTTGGAAATGAGAAAGGTGTTTGGAATTTCGAAAATCGTGTCAAAAATCCTCCGGAAAGGGGTGATTAAGATAAAAAATGACTACTTCAGCACCCAAACTCTTTAGAATTTCTAAACCTATAATGGTAAATGCTACTGCAAAAAAACGTTTTTTATCGAAAAAGATTTTCAAGGAAAGATTTCAAGCCCAAACCTTCATTTAGCATATTTTCCAGAATTGCGGACTGATCTTTAATAATGAAAAGAGATTTCAGTTTATAAAAGCTTTATTTGGACACTTTCCGGATTTTTGAGGGTGTGTATTTTATTTACGTGCTATTGGAAGTTCCTTTAAGTTTTGGAAACCAAAAAGAATAACACTTGAAACTTTCTTTCTGATCTTAAACTTAACAACAGAAGGGTACTTGGCACAGGCATCCATAATTATGTTTTTTTTAAGTCGAGCTGTATTTGTAAAATAAACATACACATATAAGAACAAAGTTCATAATATCATAAGGCTTCGAGGTCAAAAAATTAAGAACATTTTGAGATCAAGAGTATAGAAATAAGAACATTCTTTCATTTTTGATTACAGTACGTACACATGAATTAAAAGACTTTTTAAAAGACAACCAAAAAAGCTAAGAACATTCGAAGGCTTTTTAAAATTTTAGTGTTCTTATAAAAAAACATGCAGCTTTTTTGTTGCATACTCAAAAGGTTTCAGAAAAACTCTTTTTTTCAAAGTCATTGCGAAATCTTTTTAAGTTTTTATTAAAATAAGTGAGTACAGACGTGACAGAGAAAAGCGAGATGGTAAAACTGTTCCCAGCATTAAAGATGTGGTTTTCAATACACTTAGAAGATTATATTAGAAAGCTTTCCAAGAAATATTGAACTCTTTTTACAAAATTTTTACAACAATAATATATGCGAGGGCAACAAAAGCAACAATTTTGAATGATATCTATTTTGATTGGCTTTAGAGTTTCCGATTACGAAATTAACCAATATTTAAGTATCACATGTGCGGTCGTTTGTGTATTAAGTGGAAAATGAGCAATTCGTCCTTTTTGATGTCAAAATACACGTAGAAAACCATCCTTCTTTTGTTCCTTGGCAGAAATATTGTATGATAAGAATATTTTGATTATAAGAGCGGTAAACCATGGAGGGTAAAAAGACCATAAAGTTATTGGCCAAAAACTGTAATCTTAAGAAAATCCAATTTATGTATGACTTCCTTCTTTACGTAATGTGCTTATAAAAGAGTTGTGCAAAAATGGCACTTCTCTATTACCAATACTGTAAGGAATCAATAATCAAGCAACAAGCAGAAATACAAATGTTCTTATAAAGAAAATAATAACAGTTAATAAAGTAGATCTATCAACCTATTGAGAATTCTTGATTGTAATGTCCATAGTCTTTCGCAATCCTCATCATTGTTGAAAGGTGGGTTGTGGTTACAGCTTTTTGAGGTTACATTTTATTTATAGAATACCTCTCTTTAAAAATTCTCCTCGATACACAATAGTTTATTTAGTTTTCAGAGAAAAATTGAATATGACTTTCCTCTGGGCGTCCCCTTTTGTCGGGTCACGCCACCTGATTGAATCGGTAAGATCAAATGAGACTATCTAGCTACCAAATTGAAAGAAATTCCAGCAACTTTGGTGTCCATGTTTCCACGTTCTTCATACGGTTCGATACGGTTACGATAGGTGGTATACGTAGTCGCGTACTTAGCAAGCTTAAGTTCATTCACTTCAGGAGGCCAATGCAACTTCAGAGAACTAGTGAACACTAGTGAAGCACTATTGCGTATTAAGTACCTCGATTTATGAGCTCTCTCTCCTTCCAGCTTAAGATTTTAATCACAACTGGAACTTTTGAAAGTCTTGCAAGAGAACGTGGTAGGCGATTGAAAAATATCATTGTGGGTCGTGGATCTGTCTTTGTGGCAAGTTGGTGTCCTTTAAAAATAATTGAATACAATAATTTTCATGTCATCAACCATTGATAATAACGATGAAGGTAGAAGCGATAAACAAAAAGTTCAAAGGAAGTCGAATAAAATTCGAAAACTCATGACATCCATCGATCAAAGGGAAGATAATAAGGAAGATAGCAGCCAACTCGATTTCTCAACACCATTCCAAACGCCATCATTAAGTATGAGAAAGCAAAAAGAGGGTGGTACTATCAGACGGAAATCAATTTGTAAAGAAAACACCCTTATTGGCATTCATACATCACTTCATTTTTATATAAGAACCAAAAAGTTTTGATGATGAAAAAACTGTTATTGGTAATGCGAAAACTAGTTGAAGAAGTGCATCAACGAAACCAAAGAATGTTATGGACTTAACAGCAGTCGATATTTCGATAAAGTAAAGCAAGGAAATTTCCTTGAGTAAAGTAAATCGATGCATCAAATTAGTCTGTATCGTCCCCTTTTCAATGTTTCTACAGAATAACAGTGTCTTTCCATCTTTCCATTCAACCCTCCAGTTCTGAAGATTGATTATATACAAGCGGCCATCAAGTCTTCTGTTCAAAGCGTCGACATAATGTTTGCTTTTTCCGAATTCTTCTGCTGGTTTCTAAAGCACTAGGACTGGTATGATAAAAACTGCATATAAGGCGCATTCTTTGATTTGATGACTACCCATTCGTTGATGAGTCGAGTAGTTCCTCGATGTATTGTATAAAATTTGGCACCAAACCATACCACTGATCAGTAACGGACATAAAAGATTATAATAATGGACCAAAATACGCTTGAGCAGATTTTACTTAAAGTTTCCAGAATAATAGTTTCATTTATTATATTCGGGCAAAACTTTAGTCAGTTTCAAAAAATTAAAAAAAAAAACATTTTTGGTTTATTTTTATTCCCACTGACAACATTTGCTACGCGGGCACCAGCGATACCACAGAACGCAATGAAGAATAAGGCCTGAAGTATAATCTTCATACTATATGACTCAACAAGCGGATTTTACAGACCTGTATATTTTCCTGGTGTAAAACCAAGGAATGATGTCATCAGTATTCCATGATTCAACAAGACACGAATAATTTAGAAAGGAAACAATAAAATGTTGAATTGGAAGAACAAAAGAACACAATATATTCAGAGAGAAAGAGAAATTTATGATTCATGGTTCATATTCGATATTTAACATCTAAAGTTTGTTTCTTCTTGCTGTTGTGTGTAGACATAAACGGAAGGTCTTGTGATTCAACGACAGCATCTATTATGCCTCTATTCTGTGATGGGGATCATTAATCAGAGAATCTAAATGAGTAATCTTGGCTAGACATTGGTAAAAGTCTTTCAAAGCTTCCAAACTCAGCCACATTATGCAACCAAACAATGTTACAGGTGTTAAACCATAAATCACCCTTTTCGTGAAGTACACTAAATTTCAAAAAGGATTTTGATTGATTGGTAATGCGAAAACTAGATGAATAAATTGCATCAACGAAACTGAAGAGCATTAGGCTTAGCAGTCAATATTTTGACAAGATGAAGTAAGTTGATGATGATGTTTCGTCGCTTTTTCTAAAGTTCTGAGGAAAAGATTAGAACTTAAGCTGGAACTAGTGATGAAGATTTAATCATGAATTGAATCAAATTTCTATGGCTTCTCTAATCAGCAAAAAGATAATCAAAACTAGAAGCGTATTAAGCAAAGCATTCAAAAATGAAGCAATTTTTAAACGAGAGAAAAATACAGGGAAACAAAGTTTAATTATTAGCCTGTGTATGACCAATTTTCTGAATTGATTTTTTACCTGAGCACGCTCGAATCAAATAATAGTTAGGTACAGACTAGCTACATGTTCTGTATACTAACTATAATTGAGTGTTTACTAATAAATCAATTACGGAAGGACAAATTATTTTTTAATGATGGTATGTGATCGACTGCTCATAAAGAATTGCAACATAGTCTTTAAATGAAGAATCAATATTTAATAAGAGAGATGTCGAAATGTTTCGTTTACCCTTTTTCAATTTTGAAGCATGCTACGTGATTTTCGATAATTGTTGCTACTGATTGTAAAAATAGAAATCAAAGTTTGGCAATGGTTCGTCACCAATAAACAAAACAGTGGTAAATCAATTTTAATTTCGGGTTTTATTTCCACTTTGCACTTACAACATTATGTAGTATTCCAACAAACGCAGTATAGCAATGACCCCTCCCCTTCCCATTATATGAGCTGTTCCCCAAAGTGTCCTATAAATGCTAAAACCCTAATTTACCTAGGGCGAATCACAAACAAGGCATTTCTCCGGTGTTTTTATTATCATTATTGCCGCCGCAGCGAGTCTAAAGCGAGCGAGGATGGCATAAGTAGTTTCGCATAAGATAGTTGAAAAAGCTTAGATTTTCTTACATTGACTATCCGGTATGTTTGGTTATCCGTAAATTACCGGTTGATTTATACTTTTTTTTTCTTTGTCGATTGGTTAAATGTTTTCAAACATTACTTCTCTTTGGTTAATGATCTTTGTTTTTAATGTTGTGGTTGTGATTACCAAATTCGAGTAACTAATATCTCTTTGTATTACTTTGTGCTCTTGATGATTCATTAGGGAATTTCCCTAATGATATTGATAAACCTCAAGTGGTTATTAAGCGCTTAGAGTTTGTTGAGTGACTAATAATAGAACTATCATTCAGACAGACACTTCAATTTGTTTAATCTGAATGTTACAAAATGTGTTATCACACAGGAATGAATAAGGTGTTTCAAGTTGCGGTGGCACTTTAACTACAGTTATGGCTAGTATTAATTAAAATTATATAACAAAAATGAAATGAGTACGATACCCGGTTGGCATAAGTCGGTTTTTTAATCCCGTATTTTATTTATTTTTCTTAATGGGGTTTGAAAGTGAAAATTATTTACCCAGTTAGCGTAATAAACATTGAATGTCAACAAATGAACACGAATAGAGAAAACTGTGCATTTTTCATGAATATGTTCACCTATGACTTGCTGGGTATTGGGTACTTTATAATTTACAAGAAAGAGGTTGACTTTTGTTTAAGGCTATTCTATATAACACTTTTGTGCTTTGTGGTAAAAAAGAAGACGTTTTTCAAAAAGGGGTTTTCTATCTAAAACGTATAATAATAGATTGCGTGAAAAACATTCGCATATTAGTAGAGTAAAAATATTCGAACAGTGGTAATGTCAAGGAGACATTCTTCTTTTTTAAGAAAACTGATTTTTCATTTATTGATAACCAAAATACTTTCCAAGAACTCGACGACGAAAAACGAAAAAAAAGATAATTTTTCACAGGCGTATGCAGGGCTGTTTGTTTTGATGCAAATTTGCTACTCTTTATTATTTATTCAATAGAATAGCCATATCGATGTGGCTTTTAAATGGTCTTCTTGATTTTTTATTTAGTTTTGAGACTTTTTGAGTTCCAAAGTTAAATTTACGCCAACTGGGTAACGGCCTCCAGAGTATGATTGAAATACTTACTATCTTTCTTGACTAAAGCTTGGTATGATGGTACATGTTGGATTTGTTTATCAATGACAATATCATACCAATCATACTGATTCGGAATCAACCCATTTATCCATAGAAGAGCCTGGTAAAAAAAAGCAAAAGGAAAAATTGGGTACGAGAACGTGCCGTAGGCAGGGGTACCTTTTTTCAAGCTCTAAAGCTCGATTTAAAAAAGACGGTACGTGCGGCCAAAAAATGGACCTCCGTATTCCGACAACCGACAGTGAACTTTTAGACCATTTTCCCCCGGTTTTAGCAAAGAATTTTAAAATTTTCTCAAATTTCCTACCCTTACAATGCACCTTGATTTTGTCAGAACCTTGAAAAACCTCCCCTTAAAGACCGCACATACTGTAGACGATTCTACCGTCTAAGACATTTTGCGACCGCCGCGCGAAAAGAAATTGTCACGGGTATTTTGTTCCAAACTTTACCGCCGCTTTATTTTTTTCTTAACAGCCTTTTTACGGCTTTAAACTCCGCACACATTTTTC
>JAUJPO010065247.1:0-12521 GCA_032270745.1 Tiaropsis multicirrata | reverse complement strand
TTTCCGTAGTAAAGTCTCTTAAACGAGTTTGGAGAACGAAGCATCGAGACAAAAATAAGTCTCTTTTATTCAAGCAAGCTTTAGAGACTTTTGTACTAAAGAACGATATGGTTTCAATTTGGCAGATGAATTAGGAATACAAGCATTTTAAAACGCCTTCATGACATTTTTAAACCCAATTTTTTGTCCAAACGCACAGTAGTTTGGAGATCCCAGTGCCCCTCTCCGCTGAATAAATTGGTTGAATGAACTTATGCCTCCCCCCCCCAACGATATTTTTCTCAAATTTTCGTGCTTTTGCGACCCTACCATATGGATTGACAAAAGCAGGAAAAAGTATACCCTGACCAGCGGCATATTCCCGTACCCATTTTTGCCTACGTAAGCACCCCCCTCAACCCGAGATAATTTCGTTTTCGTAATATGACTTGAAATAGAAAATGAGATGCTTCATTAAAGAATGTATGATGGTTGGTCATCATTTTCTTCTCAAAAATGTAACAAACTAATAAAGGTAGGCGTTGGACTGGTTTGTTTAATTTTATGGTACATGTTTTTTTGTAAGAACATTAAAATTCGAAGAAGTCATCTAATGTTCTTAGCTTTTTTGGTTTCAAGCCCTCAAAAGCCCTTAATTCATGTGTACATAATCAAAAATGAAAAAAATGTTTTTATTTCTATACTCTTGATTCTCCAAAAGCCTCTAAATGTTCTTAATTTTTTTGACCTCGAAGCCTTATGATCTTATATACTTTGTTCTTGTAAAAAACATTTGCCACAACAAATTTTTTTTGTTTCAGCAACAAAAAGTAAAGTTTGCATAATTTTCTATTGTACATGTTTACCCCTATTAATTATCGTTAACCATAGAGCTCAAGGTGGCGTACTTAAGGGTACCACAAAAATTTCAATTATATTTCAATTTTTTTGTAGAATGATTAATGTCATTTTTCATAAATATTTTTTGATAGGAAAGAGAAAATGGATGATGAGGGCGTTAAGACTGTCTGGCATTTATAATTGCTTAAACTCTTTTATATTGTTGCCCTTTTTTTTAAACCATTTTGTTTTACTTGTCAAATATCATGCCAGCGATGACAAATCAATTCCCAAAAAGAGAAAGACGCAAGAAAACGCAAATTTTAACCTAAAACACTTTTTTTTGGACTTTTTTTTCGTCGGACTAAATCATCGTCGGACAAAATCCGATAAAGTAGCTCGAAAAGTGTGTTTTGAATTTTGACGTCAATGTGAGAGGCAATGGAATGGATATAATTGCAATAAATCACAATCATTCATAGTAATTGGGTGCGTAGTAATGTAATATGTCACCGCTTTGAAAATTGTAACCAATGCGTAGGTTGTGTGAGAAAGCGGAATTGGTGCGTAAATATTATTAATTATTTTAAACAACTGTAAATGTACAAGGTTCTAATCTTCAATACACCTTTATCGAGATGTACAAAAATAATTGTTGGTTTCGTTTTCCACGCATACAATAAGGGACAATGTTAAAAACGTCTCTTAAGGTTTAAAAGACATCATGGCAACTTTATTTTGGAAACGAAGTCATCAATTATTTTGTATATCTCCAGCAAAACAGGTTTATTAGTTACTAACCGATATCAATCAAGGAGGAAAAGTATGATTATGTCCCTTCAAAATATGATGTGGAGATGAGATTCGCAACAGATTTATCGCCGCAAAAAGATAATATGCTTTGCTAAATTTAATTTTATCAATACTTTTCTCCAACCCCATGTCAAAAGTTTACCATTTTAGTTTTTGCAAGAAGAAACTTTCATGGAATTAAATTTCACGCTTAAATGAGATTCTGGAGCAAACTTATAGGTAAAGTTTATAGGAATCTTTCTGTATTTCGCGGAATTCAATTTACACCAACATTTGTTACAATCGGTGAATATTGTTTTTCGTTAAAATTCTTTTTCTTTTTTTAAAGGTACACTCTTTTTTCTTATAAGACAGCGTCGGCCAGCAGTCGAAGCTCGGATTTTCTTAACTTTATTTTTCAAGCCATTATAATCATTGATAAAGTCGTAAAACTCGTAAAAAGAGTGCAATTTTGAAATTAATTGCGTAAATTTGATACCCCTTTTTTGACGTATTTTTACACTTTACGAACTATGATTATTTTCTTAAAAAGCTTATAACATGCTAATTACTGAACCAAATTTAAAAAGTTATTCCTCAAAGTTTAAGTTAGACTTTCCACTTTCTAATGAAATAAAAATATTAATCAAAAAACTTTTTTTTCTGCTCCAGGAGGCCGCCAAACATCGAAACTTTTTTCTGGGACACCCGGTATTTTGTTCTTTGTATCCAAGTTTATGGAAACATCTAAATGAAAAGATCTTACCAATCCATTTTGAAATTTTTTTTCTATCAATTTGCAAACTTTGTTTTGACTTTGGTTTTGATCATCTCGAGGTTAGTTTTCTTTTTTATTTGATAAATTACTAGAAAAAAATATTAGTTAAATATCATTAATATAAGCTTTTTACAGCAATAAATAAATTTCATGATATTATCATACATCACAATTGATGACTTTTAAACTGAGTTTTATTGTCTGTAGTAGCCTTTAGTGTAGCCTATTTATCCCAAATGTAATTTAAGCTACATTCATCCTTTTATGTGCCGAGCCCTTTTTTGAGTACTTTTTTGTTAAATTGAGCTAGGACAAACAAAATGTTAATATCTCCTGAGTCAGAAGGAATTAAAGGTTGGTTTATAGCTCGTTGGATAGCTGAGAGTCTCCTCTTTCTTTTAAGGCCCCTTAAACTGCCCAGTGATGGGGCTTCAAATCAACTGTAACTGAATCATTGTATTTTCGTTCACTCAATGTCAAAATATGACAAAAAAACAGTCAAGATCTCAAAAAGAATTTGGCAAATTTGGCCATTTTTTTACTTTTAAAGTCAAAATCTCTTACAAAAGACCAAATTTCGAATTTTTTTGTATTGCAACTGAATGTCGTTTCATTTCCATCAACTCAGGACAAAAATCAAGATTTCAAGTTGAAAATAGAGAATACAGGAGGGCGTCGCTCTCCTGTATAGCCCATGTCGGATATATTGGGTTAAGGGAACTAATTTTGGCGAGTGGGTATATAAAAAAAAAAATTATTTTGGCGAGAACACCGAGTCACTGATTTTGTTAATTTTAGCAAAACTTATTTTTGCAAAAAACAGGCTAAGACTTCGCTTAGTGCCAAATTTGCCAAAATTAGTACTTTTTTCAATCTATCTTTGGTCATCTTCCAGAGATGTAACGAGGGTGCAAAATTAGTTTCATTTTTAAAGATCTAATATGGTTCAAAGAAATTTATAAAAAATAACATATAACCAAATAAATAAAAACATTCATGAACTAATTATCAAAAAATCTACGCAGAAAGCCAATTTATATATTTATAATTATATATGCAATACCAGGAAGAAGGTATGATTTTTTTATTTAGGTTAAAAGTGTTTTTCAGTCCCGTGATAGGTTTATTAAACAATTATTGTAGTTTGGACTATGAGTTTTGCATTTGTCTATTTTTCAAAAGATCAGAAATAGGAGAGAGACAATGGAAAAATGATGAGAGAAGCATCACTTGGAACCATAGGGAAAGAATATTCAACTTTGTGATCCAAGTCATAATAAACTTCCGACATTTGATGTATATAATATGAAAAAAAAGTATGATGTATATGAAAATAGATATTATTTCTAAAAGACGATGTATTTACAATAATTAATGTAATCAAAATAAAGAAACATACAAGAAATAAAAGCAGGCCTGGCCGTGAATTGCTTGTTATAGCACACAGACAGGCTGTAACACGCCTAAAATTGTCTGCAAGTGAAAAATAGCATGCCTAAATTAAGCAAGATCAGGCATAGAAATGCGATTTTATTTATTAAGAGGTGCTATTATAGCACGTGGACGATTTTCTTCAAGGCCAGGCCTGATAAAAATCACTTTTTATTTTGAAAAAACACATGATCCATTGACATCAACTCTATTGGCATCTTTACAATATCATTAAACCGTAAATCAACTTTAGTCTTCTGCAAACAAAAGTCAGTCATTATATCAGGTATAGTACTTATTTTGTTATCTTGCAATAGTAAAGTTGATAATTGATTCATTTTACACAAACAATGTGGTATGTCTTTAAACTGATTTCTGCTTACGTCCAATGATTTTAGATTTACTAAACTAGCGAAGCTTTCAGGTAGATTTTCCAAGTTGTTATCTTTCAATCTAAACCATCTTAGATTTCTCAAAGATTTTATATTGTCTGGAATGATGTCAATATAATTTTGACTGAAACTTAATAATTCCAAATTTGACAGCTCACATATTTCCAGTGGAAACAAAGTCATTGTAATCTCATCCATAAACAGTTTCGTTAACGTTGTCAATAATGTAAAATCATGCCCAATATAAGATATTGGATTCCTTGACAATGATAAGACTGTAAGACTTTTCAAATTCCCAAAGTCAGTTGGTAACATTGTTAACTGATTGTTTTCCAAATTCAATTCTTCAAGATCAGAAAATTTGCAAATTTCCGTAGGAGGCATTCTTAAATTACATTGACACAACAGAAGTGTCCTCAGATTTTTAAGCTTTTCAATGGATGGTGGTAAAACAATAACATCCTTGTAGCTCCAATTGAAAGTTGTAGCTTTCAGTTCATGACACAATTCAATTTCTTTTTCCAGATCAGTCATTGCATTGCTTACTTTACTATTTTTTGTAGTATGGAGAAATTAAAATAATGTGAAGATAGCTAGTCTAAAACAGAAACAAGTGATACCTTTGTGGACCTACCTGGTTATAAAATGAAATAAACCCTTAACGCCATAAGACTGAACTAACGAATGAATGAATGAATGAGCACAGCTCAATTAATAGGCGAATTACAACCCTTATATCATGGAAAGAGAACCTTTGTCTGTCTGATGAATGTGAGTATCTTTAAAAAAATCATACCATAGGTATCCAAATGACAATCTTTGTGCAAAAAATCAGAAAAAAATAATGAGAACCAATTTCGAAAAACCCCCCAAAACCTCTTTCTCAGGCTGTTTTTGGCTAAAATCGGCCGCAAAAAATTGTTTCCCAAAAATCTGGTTCCATTATGTTAGGGTATTTAGATGACCATCTTTGTGCAAAAAATCAGAAAAAACTAATGAACCAATTTTGCGAAAACCCCCAAAAAACTCTTTTTCAGGCTGTTTTTGGCCAAATTCGGCCACGAAAAAAAGTTCTCAAAAATCGGGAAAAACTTTTTCGGCCATTTTTTAAAACACCTTACCCTCTAACATTAAGCAAAAAATCAGGAAAACTAATGAAGCAATTTTGCATAAAGCCCAAAAAACCCTATTTTTAGGCCATTTTTGACCAAAATATGCCGAATAAGATTTTTTTTCGAAAATCGGGCTCCGTTACACTTTGGGTATTACCATTTTGCATCATTGTGCCAAAAATCAGAAAAAACTAATGAACCAATCCTGAGAAAAGCTGGTAACAGACGGACAGATGGACGGACGGACGGACACAGGTTAATTTATAGGACCTCCAGGTAGGTCCAAAAAGTGTAGATGGTCGGAATTTTCAAAAATATTTAAAAAACTGTACAAACCCTAGGAAAATGAAATTTTTGAAGAAAAGATTTACCAATGTTCCAGGTTTAATATGAGAGCTTCCTGCGATCGCACTCTTCTTGGCTTTAGTTTTTACTTTGTCCAAAATCTTCTTTCTTTGCTCAAATGGAAAAACACCCCTTAAAAAAAGGTAAAGGTTTATTAAGAATTCATTATGGATCCATTACATACCTTTTAAGGAAACTAATTTTTGAGCTTTTTGTGGTTTTTGACAAAAAACTGCGAAAATTAGTTCCTGTGAAATTCTTCAAGCCTTGAAAACCGCAAAATTTAATTCCTGCAAAAAAAGTCATAGGAGTAAAATATAGATAGATATTTTATTGGAAATTGAGTTGACGACTTATTTCTTCCAATCTAAAATCATATCTCTCAATCTTCTCAGTCTAGAACAACAATAGAAATGTTATTATTGCCTTTTTTATGTGTTACCAGAACCAACTGCGTAAAAAAAACCTCAGAATCAAACAAACCACAAAAATTAATTCCTGCGAAATGTGATTTTTTTGGACCCCAAAAATTAGTTCACAGGAAAATAAGTTCCCTTAAGGTAAGCTTTTATACTTAGAAACATCCCAAAAAGATTTAAAACACCATAATATCACCACATAATGCTTTTAACAGGCTTTAGCATTATAATATAACTTGTAAGAAGCATAGAGAGGTTCAATATAAACACATACCACCAGAAAATTGCACCATTTGTGAGATGAACTGCAGAATATAAATCACAAGTGTAAATGTTCTGTATTGGCAGCCCTTTTAGTTCCACAAATGTCTGTAATGGGTGCTCCAGTTTGTGTCCAACTGCAGCTAAAGTTTCATCAAGCCAAGTTGCTATCTAAAAACATGAGAATTTAAAGTATGATGTAATTTTTCACAGTAGTAAAAGTTTAGGGATTTTGGAAGAACTACAAAAGTGGCAGCGTCCCAATTTTCAAACAGTAAAAGATTAAGTATCCAATCTACACATAATAAAGAAAATAATTAAAGAAAATAATTTTATCAGCTCTATAATTTTGTGATGACAATTATAATTGACTTGCTTATTGTCCATTAAAAGAACAATAGGAAAACAGAGCATTAAAATCATTAAGCAAACCTTTCCACTCTCGGTAACAATGGAAGCTCGGATATTCCACGCAGCAAGTTTTGAGACTTTTTCTGTATCAAGCAAATTCAAGTTCGTTGCTCGGTTATGAGAATGACCATCCTTCCTTGGAGTTGGCGGTTGTGGGGAGCTCCATAGCCATTGGTGCAAGTGACCGTCTGTTGTTATAGCAACAAGCTCTGAATGGAGTGCACCAATTTGTGAGAAGCGCACACGGTCTTCTTCAGTCTAAACGTTAAACATTTTTAACTTTTACAGATCGAGGCATTATTTGAAACTAAAAAGGAGGTACTAATGCAAGGATAAATCTGGTAATACCAACAGTTTTAACATCATGGAGATAAGTGAAAGGTAACCAAAAATTATTTCATGAGAATGGCGAGTGACATTTTCTTTTCCCCAAGGATAAGCTAAGCAATTTTCATTGTACCTGTTTTACCAAGTTATTAAAGGTTTACTAGAAGACAGGGATGAACGAGCAAGATCTCCTGCAGAGCATACAGTGGCACCATAACCTCCTAAAACGGATCCTATTATCTATGCAAAATCATCATACCTCTAGACTAGTGGTCCACCACCTAACTTCTCCAAAACGTTGTGTCGTTTTTCCAGAAAAGGACGAATTTTTCAATTTCGATTTTTGGGATGAACTACCAGATTTTTCATTCCTATCCAAGAGCATTCCCCACCATCGATCACGAACGCACGATGATAATTCTTCTCTGTTAGCCGAGCTGAAGTTAAAAGTTTGCAAACATAAGAGTTGTCTCTCTCCCTCCTCCTGCTCTCACTCGCTGTAATATCAAGATATAATTTTAAAACTTTAAGTATAGAACATCACACGTAAAATTGGAGTTTGATAATGTTGTTCTCTTGGGACAAATGACCTTGACCTCTTTCCTCAATTTTTGAGGATTTCGAGATTGTTGATGTATAGACGATGTGCAGGCAAAAGAGGTGCACAAAGAAATATTTCGATGATTACACCAAATTGGTGAATTGAAAAACGTGCCCTTCAATTAAAAGTGTCACTGACATCATATGAGATCTCCAAGCAATTTTTCTGTTCGGTTCCTGGATTGGTTGATCTGGACCAAGGAGCACTCCAAACTTTACTCCCCTGTTAGTCAAAAAACAACAAAACTTTTTTTCCATTTGGGCTTGTACGCACATATGAAATTAAAAACACTGCCAAAACTGGAATATTATAGAAACCTTGAGCCGCTCTGGTTAGTGGTTGCTCTGTTTGTTGTCCTCGATTCTTCTCTACTAAATGTTTGATTTGCAGATGAATAGATGATATCTTCTGGGAATAGAGCATCTCTTTGCACAACAAACGGTTCGTCACTCGGAATACCGGCTTCAAAGATCGACATCAAGTCTTCTAAATATCAATAAAGATGAGAAAAAGTTAATAAAAAGGTGTTATTAAGTGTTATCTCCCATGAGCCCTAGCCCTAAATTTCCAGCTCCACAAAAATTTAGAGAAAAAAAATTGCAAATCGTAAAATCATCCTAGAAAAGGCCACTTCACTTATTAAAAATTGAACCAACTGCCAAAATTCAATTTGACTCCACTTCTTTAAGTTTAAAAACAAACGAACCTCCAGGAAAATTATATTCTTGCATGTAAGCTTCTTCCTCTGCGTCTTCTGGTTCATCGTCATCTCTGGAAAGCAAATTGTTTACTGCCAAGTTAACGTCTAATGATGTTTTCTGAAGTTCACGAATGATGGCTTGTCTTGATTTGCCCTGCAGTACAACTTGTGCCTTTAAAATATCAAGTATTATTAAATTTCAAGAGAAATATATTGCAACTATATAGCACAGAAAATGGGATTCCAAAATTTGTACAGTAGAAGAGCTATTTCCTTTCCATGATGAAAGCAATCTCTTTTAAATCAATATCTTTAAATTGCTACATATCTACATAAATTATGTTCTTACGTACACAAATTAATGTACCTGTGAAATTAGTTCCTCAGGGACTGCAGATGCAGGAATCACAGCCCGGCTACTTAACCAGCCACCAGTACCAGCACGTCCTCTTGCAGCACGGAGTATCCTTGCTCTTCCCCGGGTAGTTGCTCTCATTGTTAATGGGTTGCTGACTGAAGTTGTGTTGGAGCCAGTGCTTGCATTGCTTACACTTGCCCTTTGAGTTGTCCAGCGACTACAAAAAAAAGGTAAAAAAGAATGATAGTTCTGTTTTCAGAAACCGAGTGGGCAAAAAAGAGTCACTCAGCCGGCTGCAAAAACTAAATTAGTCTAAATTATATTTTTTAGGATGGCCTTAAAGATTCTGTAGTCAAAGTCCTGCAGTCAAAAATCCCTAAAGTTTGATATTTTTTTAAATATTATTTCTTGATACTTTTGGCTCAACAGATTGACAAAATTTTTGATCTTACCCAAGAGACCCTGATAAAGAGTTCAAGCTTTCACCAGTTATACTGAAACTATGACTTTGAGAAGTCAACACTCCTAAAAAGAAAGACAGTTATCTTTATTTAGATTACTTAAAGTTTCATAATTTCTCAGTTTTGACCCAAAAGATACTCTCTGTTTTCTAATAGTCTGGGGTGTGAAATATCAAGGGTTTATTTATTCATAGAAACATGGAATAAATACCATAAATATGTCAACTTTTCTCTACAAAGTTTTTTTTTAATTCTAATAAACAGCTAGGGGAGAAAGTAGGAATATAATAGAAATCTATGAGGAGAAAAAAATGAACAATATTTTTATTTGAGACCAGAGGGTGTAATTTCATATCATTATCTCATGAAGGGCAATAATGATAAGAATGAGAAGTATTTAACTATACTCAAAATAACAGCCTGAAAGTATTACAAAATTTGCTAATTTCAAAAATTCAAAAACAAAACTCGATTACCTGACGAAGAAGGTACGTTTGAATTACTTGATGGTGTTATGTTGTTACCAGGAGAAGAACCAGACACGTTTCCCACACCACTTCCAGTAGACATACTACCAATATTTTGTGCAGGTGTCTTTTTGCTAGCCGACGGGTGTGCAAATTCTTCATCGCTACTAATAAACAATGATGGTTTAATATTAAATATTAATATTTTACCTCTTTTAAGGAAAGACATTCAAGAGAGCTGATAAATGCTCAGTCATATTGTAGAAATGAAGAGCACATAATATGGTACTAATTGCAAAAAGATTGTCAGTTAAACTGGTTAAAACCGTTAATATGTAGAAACCAGCATAGAAACAAAAAAAGTAACATAACAAAAAGTAAGTAAATAATAATGTCCTGGTTTCTACATGGAAGAGATTTCTAATAGCTCTTTCTGAAGTAATTGCACCCCCCCCCCCAAAAAAAAAAAAAGTTTGGCTGTTCAATACATCATTAATGTGATGTAATATGACCATATCACAGTGATAGTTAATTTTCATTTTATTTGACACAAAAATATAAACAAAAATAGTCTTAATAATAATCTTAATAATAAAATTGAATTGCTGGTCTTGGATGGTATTTTCTTAAATTAAACCTGTGTTTAGGTGAAGAGTAGTTTGAGTTTTCGGAGTCAAGGTGATAAGAAACACGACAAATTCTGCCATCCTAACAAAATAATGGATTACATTCATTAATTTCTAAAAACATTACCCTCTACGTGAGGGATTTATTTACTATTATAATGGACAGTGAAGGAGAATTGTTTGTTGATAGTTATAAATTTTATTTGGGATATCATTTTTGACTCTGCTTTATAAACCCTTTTTGATAATTTCAAGTATTTCCATTCATCTGAAAAAATTCAGATGTCATCCTACAACTACGTAGGAGCTTTTCATTAAGTAATCTGCAAGCAACCTTTAATACCCAGACCAGAATAATAGATTTGTTCATTAATATAAGTCTCCCCTAAATATGCAAGAAATTTTGAATTTTGTAAACTTTCAATAAGGACTTACTTTAGTTAAAAATGCCAAGTGATTTGGTCCAATAACCACTTGTTTAATCTCACTGGCATCCAATGGTATGGAAGAAGACCTGAAAAAATCAAATGATTAATTTTATCCTTCTGCAACTTGCTGCAAATAGTATTATCACAAAACCCAAACAAAAGTTTCACAATATTAGTGCTGCCAAAAAATAATCATCTTCAAAGTAAACAATTATTTACCAATCTCCAGGTCCATTTTTGTTCTTCAATGCTCGTTTTAAACTAGAAAGAAAAGAAGAAAATCGTCAAAAAATGAAAAATTCTGCAATTATTGTGGATAACTTCAACATTGTTGCTTGAATGAAAAAAATTATTACTGTTTTGTGTGAATTTGGCTTTTACAAATAAAGAGATCAAATGCTACTTATGAATGTATGCCATGGCTCCTTTACATTTTCAAGAATTCTTCCCAATTTTGCTATATAATTCTTCTTGCAAAGTAAAAAATAAAAGCGTCATGAAGCAGGCTTTTCAATAAGACATGAGCGATCGATCTCGCGCTTGGTAAATCGCTTGTCAATCTCGTATGATGACCGTAAAATTGCTTGCTTCAATTATCTTTTTATACAAAAAAACTGAACACTATTTTCATTCAAAAGCATAATCTTATAGCTATTCAAGTTTTGTGTACGAAAGATAATTACAATGAGACGCCTTTATCAAAAAGGATCTGCAAAAGAGAACAGAAAATTTTTATAACATTCTAAACATTTTGTCAAAAGCAAAAATACCAGACATTATACCAAAAATAAACAAAGCTAAAGATAGGAAAGTTTGTTTCAATTTTGAATTGCGCTTTAAATTTGACTCGTAATAATTCTGTATATCTAAAAAGTTTCATCATCCTAAATGTACCAAATTCTGTGTTTTAATCACCATATATAAATGTGCAAATAGATTGCGCGATTGTAGCAAAGTTATACCTATATATTGAATAAGAATGTCCTTGTCAGTGGTCCCCTTAGTTGAAGTAAAAAAAGCCAACTTTAAAAGGGGCAAATCTAATGAACTTAAAAAACAGTATGATAAAAGATTGATAATATAGGGAAACATAATAGAAACTTGCTTGTGTGTTTAAAAAATAATAAAATGTTAGTTACTTGTTGTTGAATTCATCTTGCGAGCATGACACAGAGTGTGCAAACATCAACAATGATGCCATCTTTCAAATTATTCTAAGAATTAAAAAAAAAACTAAACAGTTACATAAACCCTTTAGTGCTGAGTTGATACAACCTGAGACTTTCAAATATTACTACTGTATGTAACGTTAAATAACCAATAAAAAACTTTCAAGGTTGAATATCAGATATTGCTGGTCGGATTGCAACACAAAAGATTTCAAAACTTGGTCTTTGAAAGTTTGCCCTCAAGTAAGTCAGGGCCGCATAGCCCCCCATGCCTCATGAATTTACACTGATTTCAAATTTTAGTACCGGGTGGCCCAGAAAAATGTTTTGGTATTTTGCAGCCTCCTGAAGTCAAAAGAATTCTTTAAAAAAAAGGTTTATTCACTTTCCAAGTGAACCCCCACAAGTGGGAATCAAACCTTAGTCTCCCACATAGGGATCAAGGTCGATGAACGACCACGACCACTGCCGTACATTGTACGGTGGGCTTAGGTCATTCTATTTTGACCACCGTACAGTGTACGGCAGCTACACCAGACAAAGTCAGCAGGCTGCATCATTTGAAAATTAGAGGCGTGCTGTACATCGCACACCTAACCTCTATTTTATATATTTTAGGCGTGC
>JAUJPO010065236.1:0-12525 GCA_032270745.1 Tiaropsis multicirrata | reverse complement strand
TCTTTATCTCCTTAGTAGTACGGTATAGGATGCTGAATGAAAGCGTATCCCAACCGGAACGTTATCCCAGCCGGAACATTGCCCCAAAAAACCGTAGAGCACATAATAAACACAGATTTGGGGGACACCAAACTTAACCCGATCGGACAAAAATCTAAAAAAAATCTGTTTCGGAAGAAACTTTTCGCCGTCTTGCGGAGGAACCGAATTTCACCTATTTGAATGTTCAGCTTTGGCTGACCGATAAAACAACCGGAAAGATATTGGATTTTGAATATTACAGTAGAGAGTCAATTTATTTGACTCATTTCTGTACCCCAGAGTATAGTTTAGGTTTATCGTTCGTTAGTATACTATGTACAGATTGTCTGTTTTGCTGTAAATTTCCCGTGAAGTAATCTTTGCAGAGAAATACCTTATAAGACAAGAAAAATATCGAACTAAAGTGACGACATTTTTTGGAGTTAACGAAAATTTTGTCCGACGAATAATTTAGTCCGACGAAAATAAAGTCCAAAAATAAAAGTTTCTTAGACTAAAATTTGCGTTTTTTTAGACAAAAGTGACGAAAATATTCGTGGGTGACGAAAATTATATCCAACGAATAATTTAGTCCGACGAAAAATTGGTCCGAAATTGTTTTGTCCGTTAAGGTAGACAAAGTTTGTTTTTCTGCTGCCGCTTCAATTTCCCACAAATATTCACTCTTTACCATACTTGTTTACGTTTTAGTTCGAACAATGTCGAACTAGAAGTTGCGAGTTGGGTCTGTCCTCTACAAAAATGAACGTTTGAATTTCCCGTAGAAATCGGGTCTGTTCCTCACAGCCAACGTAAGACCATGCCCTGGTCTCCAAGACCTGTAAACCCGCGGTCGTTTTGTGAACTGCTACATTTATCGTCCATATAGCTAGACTATTTATTTACAATTGTAATTACATTTAGATGTTCCTGAAAAAGATTGTACCAGTTGGGTGCATAGGGCTTTTCCAGATAAAATCCATATTCCCACTGTTGAGGATGTCTTTTGTTTCGTTTGAAATCATTGAAATATAACTACAATAACAACCTTTTCTGCCAATCAGAGTAGTGAGTTATAAAACCCCTTTGCCGAGAAAAACTGACTTTACCAACAGAATCCTGGTAATATTTTCTACATGGAAAACTTCCAAAGATTCTTGCTGGTAAGATATTTATAAATTTAGTTTTTCGCCCTTGCGACAGAGCGCATAGTTTTATTCAAATAAAAAACTTTTATTCAAATGTAAAAGACTTCCTTTGTTAAATAGAGCATTCCCATATGAATACTACTTCATCGTTGTGTTTTAAATAACCAAAATTCAAACAATAATGTCTTTTAATGATCTTTTTATAGTCGTTTCGCGTACATAAACACAACAGCACCTCTCCTTCTCAGAGTTCCGAATTGAAAGGAAAAGAAAGGAATATATATGATAAAAGCGTTTTCATCAATTCAATTCCTATCTTTCTTTTCCGAATCTCTGGTTTGTTGAAATCATTTCACTTCGATTTTGGTTGCTGTTTTTGTAGTTCTGTGTATATCTGAGAAATCTATTCAAGGTTTATTTTGATTTATTTTGCTGCTTCGTTATTCTAGCTGACGAAATTAAGGAGGGGTGACGGATATAGGCACTTCTACGGTACTCCGTCCGGGAGTTGAAAATTTAAAATACCAGGGGGTTAGTTATAACAAAAAACATCTTATATTCTTCCCTGTTTTAATTTCTATCTGGGAAAGTAAAATACATAAAATAGACACGTCTTTGTCATTGAAGAAGGTTAATAATGGGGCATAATGTTTGTGATACTTACAGTTCTTTCAACTTTCCTAGCTTTTCAAATTGTTGCTTCTGTTCAATTTTCGTCAAACTGTTTCGATTTAACCTCCTATTTGAAACAATAATAATAGAAAAGTTGAAATAGTTGAAAGTAATTCAAATAGAAAGCCGTCGGACGTGCGTTCTTAACTACTATGAAATTTTATAATCGGGTTGAAACTTTTATAATTTTATAATCGGGTTGAAATCGGCACATCCCCGTCTGAGCTTAAGGTTAGTCCTTCAGTCCCTCACCCCCCCCCCTCCCGGGGATCAAAACAACGAATAATTGAATAATTGAATAAACAAATCAAAAATTGAAACTAAAAAACAATGAACAGAAGAATGAACAAATTAAAAAAATAAATTTATTATAACTTACAATTTTTGTAAATTTGGTGTTTTTGCAAGCAAGTCGCCTTTAATGTCAGAAATCGAACAACCCATTAAATCGCTAAAAGAAAAAATCAATGCGAATTTAATAAATAGTCGAATCCCAGTATACACGCACACAGACGTCCAAACAACATCTTTAAATGTTCCAATACGTCACATGGACGTCGAAACAACGTCTTTCATTTTACTTGGTAATCTTCAAATAAATTCTTTGCCACGGCATGATATCACAATTGGGAGAAAACAGAACACTTACTAAAGATTAATTATGTGTAATCAGTGAACAAAACCTTTTCCTCTCGCAACAATTACAATCTTATTGGTTGAAAAGTATATCACATGACTTTTCGCGTGTCAAAGAATTAATCTTAGAAAGTTGTCCGTGTCATAAGACCAATGCAAAAACGGGCAAAAAATTTGAGAGATTTTTGTCTCGTAACACTCGAAAATTGCGGAGTCTTTCCTTTTTCCTATCCTTTTTATATAAGGGGATCCTAAAGGGATCATTCAAAGATTCTTAGAACAAGAGGTGCTTGCTTCTAAACAAATCGATTGACTACAATCGTTTTTTGTAAAATTTATGAGGACATTGAGCCTAAGAAAACTTGGAAAACTTTTCCAAAAGTTAATTAAGAAAACTCACAATTTGAGCATGGGAATTTTCCCAATGAAAGCTTCCCTTGGGGAAGCATTCTAGTCATTAATTTAAGGGTGAGTTAGGGTGGAAAATTTGAGAAAATGTGGAAAGTTAAGAACAAAGTTAAGAACAAAGTTAAGAACATCTGAGCCGAAAAGAGTGTATGTGAAATAAATTTAGGGCTACACATAAGAATACTTACAGATCAAGTAATTGATCCATTGTTTCAAACTCTGGGTAAGCTTTGAAAGAGTTGTAACTCAAGTCTCTAAAGAGTATAAAAAATTCTTTTAAAATAATGCATGAAGTAATGAAACCACACAAGTTTAGACTGTTGTTTAGACTCACATTTATATTTGAAATGTATTGTCGGCCCTGTAACTGTTGGGGGGAATATTTGAGAATATTAACTCATATCAAATATCAAGGATTTTAAGTATCAATGTTAGAGTATCCTTTTGTTGATATTTTTAGTTTTTTTCTTCATATAGCTTGCAACGAGGATCGGAATTCCCGAGTTAAAAAAACCGAGTTAGAAAACCGAGTTAGCAAAATGCCGAGTTGTGATGTCACATTTTCAAACGGAAATTGTGACGTCACATCCAAAATATCCTACTCGATTTTTTATTTCACTTACTCGATTTTTTATCTTATAATAAAATATTTTGCTAACTCGATTTTTTTTATCAAATTAAAATTTCCGAGTTAGCTAACTCGATTTTTTTTCTCATATTAAAATTTTCGAGTTACCTATCTTATACAAAAAAGTGTTGTGTATCTACGAAAACTAAACAAAAGCGCACTGTTTTTACGTAACACGTTTTTCAATGGGGATGGGCCTGTTTCCAGTGGAGACGAATAGTTCTTTGCTATTTTTTCACCGGGGACGATTTTCTGGGCCTTTATTTCTAGTGAGTAGGGGATCCCGCAGTGTCTGTGAAACAGAGGTGTTTAAAGACTTATGCAATGAACTAAGACAGAGATCCCAGGGACCATAACAAAAATCACCTTAACAACTTATTTTACTTACAGTTTTCTTAGCAGACTAAGAGAGCTCAATGATTTTGGGATCGTCGAGAGTTTGTTGCTTGCAAGATGTCTGAAGTAATTTAATATAAAGTAACTCAATTATCAGCGAAAAAAATTGCGAGATTCCAATTATTCATTACGAAGTCTTTCCTTCGGAAGTATGCCAAAAAATAAACAGATCCTCAGAGTGATGTCCAGATTTGCGGTCAATTACGTAATGAGAACCAAACCAAAGAATCAACAATTCTTAATTATCTGTCACAGAAGCTTTCTTGATTCGAGTGCACCTAATGGGCTTTTCCAGAAAAAGTCTGTATCCCCCCTGTGGTGGTTGAAGATATAGGATATCCAGGGGGTCCAAAATTTTCAATATCCTAGGTATCCAGGGGGTAAGAATCTGAAGACCAAGGATATCCAGGGGGTGGGGGTTCAAAATCTTCCAATTTTCTAGGATATCCATGGGGTAGGAATTTGAGGGAAGCCTAATCTGGACATGTATGTTTTTATCGGACCTTAACTATAATAATAAAATAAAAAGAAAGATTAATACTTACAAGGTATCAAGCTTCTTTAATCCGCTGAAAGTATCATTGTCTAATGTTTCTAATCGATTCAAATCAAGAAATCTAAAAAATTCGAAAAAAGTGAAGTAAAAAATTATATCATCATTAAAGCTGTTTAAGTACATAGGTTAAATTAATTTTGCGCCGGAAGCACCGAAGACTATCAAAATCTATCCCGAGATAGGGGAGAAATCGACTCCTTCGCTAATATTGATCCACTTCACCCACCCTTGATATTTCTCTTTTTATTTACCCGAGTAGAGTAGCTAGCTAGTAGAGAGAGCATCGAGTATACCTTTAAAGATCCTTGGTAAGATCTGGCTGAGAATCGAAATCGCAACTTTGATTACCGTTGTACTTTATCATCCGACAACAGTTGCTCTACACAAGACATTTGAATACAAAACAAAACATATCTTTTTTTTCATCGTTTTAACGTCCAAATGACGTCAAAATAACGTTGACGTTAAAACAACGTTCCGTATCTGCTGTGATTCTTTTATTCAAAGAAGTTTTAAAAGTACAAAAATATACAGTATTATATTAAAAGGTAAGTTACAAAGCAGTCAATTTGGTAGTTTGGTGAAATGATTCCTTTTCAATTGTTGACAATCTGTTACCAGTCAAACGTCTGGAATGAATCAAAACATAAAAGAATTTGTCAAATATTATCTACTTAAAATGCAGTTGAAATTAAATTTGAAGGGGATCGTTGCTTATATTCCTTCTCTCCGTCAAAAATTTTGAGTCCCTTCTGCTGGACGTAAAACGTTAAAACAGAATCGTAAAGAAATATTCAGATTATTTGTCTCATAAGATATGCCCCTCCAAAAAATCCACTTATAATTTTGTGCCTACTTTAACTACAATATTTAGTTTTGGGTTTGATGGGAGGAGAGCGCGGGGATGTTGATCAACGGAATGTTGATAGTTTGCTAACAGTATTTTTGATCGAACCTTCGTTGATCCTTGGCCCCTCTAGGGCTCATCAAATATTTTTTACGACGCAAATTGGAAAGACCATAATATGTAATTTACGCCTCGCGTCAATTAACAAACCAGCTGGAATATATTGATGTCATTTTAATGTTTTCTGACGTCTATGTATTGTTTTGACGTCGAAATTACATTATTCGGACGTTAAAAATATATTCTGTGTTTAATAGGGGTATTGGTACGAGGGTTAAACCCTTTTTTAATATGAATATAAATTTCTTACATTTCTTTAAGGTTTTTGACATTTACAAAATCATCCTTAGAAATCTTTTCGATTTGATTGTATTCCAAGTTCCTAATAAAAAGTTAACAATTGTTGAATTAATAAACGTGTGTACTGTAAAGGTTGGTATAAGGATCGCAAAAGAACAAAAAAAGTCAAAACATTCTCTCTAAGAGTCTCGATCTTTTGGCCAACGTGTCTTTTTAAGAGTCGAAATGTTCCAGTTTTCTTGGAAATCTTTTGAAATTGGAGGCAAAATTTCCAAAAAGTCTTTGTTAGCATTTGAAAATCTACAACTGAATCAAAAACAGAACTCAATTAGAACATTTTTTTGCCGAAAGAAATTCAATTTTCCTGGAACCAGCTTAATTCATGAGCTTGGATACAAAATACTTACAAAAGTTCCAGCTTTGTCAGTTGTTTGAAGGCTTCATTGTTGATCTTGCTTATACGACCACCAGATAAATGTCTGAAAAATGAGAACATGAAATTACCATGTTTACGGGAAAAAGAATCAAGGATCGCGGTCACGCATGGCAGTATCGAGGTAACGAAAATTGAGACCTGTGTCCTCCTCAATACCCAGCAGGCACGGAATTTTGTCTCAACGTTGAAATAGTGTTGTGTATCTTCTGGGTACGTAAAGAAACGTAAATTTTCTCGATAATTTTGAGAAGACTTGGGAAGAAGAACTGGTTGATAAAATTCGTGGGATAACTATCGGTAAGCAAGGTACCTAATAAGCATATTCTTATAAGGAGAGAATATATCAAGATGAAAATGATGTTTTATTAATTTGATCGAATCTCAATCTACCCAGCAGGCACAGAATGTTATTAGAACGTTGTTTTGACGTCCAAATAACACACTGACGTTGAAAACAACGTTGTTTTGACGTCCAAATAACACACTGACGTTGAAAACAACGTTGTTTTGACGTCCAAATAACACACTAACGTTGTTAGCAACGTTGTTTTGACATCCAAATAACACACTGACGTTGAAAACAACGTTGTTTGACGTCCAAATAACACACTGACGTTGAAAGCAACATTGTTTTGACGTCCAAATAACACACTGACGTTGAAAACAACGTTGTTTGACGTCCAAATAACACACTGACGTTGAAAACAACGTTGTTTGGACGTTAAAAGAACGTTCCGTACCTACTGGATAAATTTTGTTTTCAAGGAGATTTTACACAAATAAGTTTCGGAATTATATTCAGATTATTCTCACAATTAACTTACATTTCTTCCAGTAAGGATAAATCAGAAAAAGCACCATTTTTCAGTTCAGTGATTGGATTGTAATCTAAATTGCTAAAAAGATATTGACGAAAAACATTAGTTAGTTAAAGAAACAAGGGTTGCTAAAAAACCTATATGGCAAAGGGTTTGCCGAGACTAGCAATTAAAACTAGTGGCAGCAAATATCATAACTTTTGGGATTTTTCCGTAGAAAGGATTACGTAATGGAAATTATGAATAAAACATATTACACTCACATGTATTTGAGATCTTTGTATTTCTTCAAAACTTCAGGATTCCATTCACGAATCAAGTTGTATGAAAGATGCCTAAATGAAGACGAAAAAGTTTTTCGGTGATTCGTTAGATAGAAACCCTCGTATGTACCTAGCAGGCACGGGCCGTTGTTTTATTAACGTCAAAATGTTTTTTTGAGGTTCAGAGAATGTCGAAACAACGTCTTGCATCTTCATTTGAACTTACGTTAGTAAAAAAAGCGATCTACCGCCCCGGCAGACACGGGACGTGGTTTTAACGTTATTTGGACGTTAAAACAATGTTGGAACAACCTTCTGCTGGGACCGACTGAGCCGGCTACACCAGTCTTTCATGCATGAAACAAATTTCTCATTGACCAAAACTCTCTATGTGTCAATGAACAGACAACTGGCTAAGAAAAACCCCGCTTTAGCTTGTTAAGTTGTCCTTAAACACAAAACGTTTTTTGACGTCAAAATGTATTAGCGAGGTACGTTATGCGAGATATGTGAAGACGTGAGGACGGCAGATAGCGACCCGTTACCGTTATCCCGTAAAATCTAGTCAATCAAGCATTCTTGATTCTGCAGGAAAAAAACACGGTGGCAGGTCGCTATCCACCCTCCTCATAATCTCGCTATTATGGACGTCAAAACAACATTCAAAATATGTCACTTTACTTACAATATTGTGATGTTAGTTGGTAAATCATCCGGAATTGAAGTTAGAGATTTGGAACTGCAGTCTGTAATTTTAACTGAGGTTCCATTGATCCTGAAAGAAACAAAAACTTGAAATTGAAACATGGGCTGTTCCAGAAAAAGATTAAGCATGGTTGTGGAAAATATAAGCTTTTCATACTTTACTCCCAGTTTTACATTTGAAACGGTTTTAAGTTTTACATTTTAAACGAGAGCAGTAGTTTTATTGCCTGTACAAGTGTTAATTTCACCCCCGTACACCCAAATTTACTCTCTGGACATTACAAACGTACCCTTGGATTCCAGTCAATTTATATTACCTCCGGACAATAGATCCTTCACCCCCATGAATTCCTTTTTTCTGGAATGACCCAATTGGAAAATGTATTAAAATTGAAAGATATGGAAAGCTGAGGTCTTGGTCGATAACTTCCTGCTTCCCAATTCTTTGGTTCATATTTTCCTACCATTACACGTCTTTTTCATTAGAAAACAAAGTTAACATTTGATTGTTCTTAACTTTATTCAAAATCAAGCTTTAAAATTGATTTGAATTTAAAGAGCCATTTTAGCTATCATGAGGCAATTTTCATAAATCTTTCTCAGAAGACTTTCAAATGTTCTTAGTATGTTCTTAACTTTTTGGCTTATTGAAGCTTCATGTTCTTAATCAGGTTTATTCTTATATAAAAACAAATTACATCGTCATACTTTGAAGGAAGAAATAATTTCGTGAGTTCGCGATTTTTCGGCAAAATCGGGATATAATCCCGTGAAAATGCTGAACGTCTTCATTTGCGAAACTTAGTTTTTACGAAAAGCGTGATGATAAATTCCTCAAATTCCGCGAAAGTTTCTTCGGCTAATGTTAGTGTGAATAGCATAACAGTCAATACTTACGAAAATTGATTGATTACGGTTTGACACCTGAAGAAAAAGATGCAGAAAAAAAAAATATTTAGAGACATATTTGGCTATAGTTTAAAACCACTTCATTTTAATGGAATATTATATAAACCGAATGCTTTTAAAAAGAGTATGAAAAGAGCTTTCTAACAGTACTTTTTGTTTTCTAACCCAGACCGGTAAAATTTGGATTTTCTGTAAAAAATATTTTTTTAAAACATTGCGGAGTCTTAAAGTAGAAATAATTCTGTATGATTTTGGTTCCAATTTTATTTAGGACTCTTTGGTGCGTATGTCAATCCAAAATCATGGTAAAAATAGTCTACCCAGAAAAGTATAACAAGTGCTTAGACTACAAATATCGAGCGAAATTACAAAAGCTCTTCAACAATGAGGGTTAATCAATGTGACAAATGACACACCGAAAGATGAAAAATCATTAGCCAATAGCTTACGGGTGTGCGTTGGAACCAAACAATAACGAAGCAGACAGCACAAAGACGGCAATAGCGACCGCTCCGCCAGATGGCATTTCGTTAATCGTTTTCTCGTTTTTAATTTAAACTTTGTTTCTGAAAAAAAATGAAGAAATGTCCACAGTAACCATAAGGATGTTAGTTTTGACATAGTCAGTAAAAAATACACTGGTCTGGCAATGTATTGATTTATCTTTTTTCTCAAATTTTTCTTCGTTTAAAAGAAAAGTCAAATGTCAATTTGCTCACTTATTGATCACGTTACCAATATATTCTCTTGGGATTAGTTTATTATTATTATCAATAAGTGAGCAAGGCAAACCGATTTGCGTACGCAAGTTCAAAATGCAGACACAAATTTAAAAACAAAAGACTTCCAAACCGGAGTTTTTATACTGACTATGGTTGTGGAGATTCTGTTTTGCTCCACCAAGCACATTCACGGTTACAAAAGTTTCTCAAAAGTTTTCACCCGGAGAGTGGAACTTTTGCTCATATTCCTTATACGGAAGTCAACACTCTCCGCCGTCAAATAAATTTGTGAACCTTCTGTATCCGCCCGCTCTGCAGCAGGAACGGAACTTTGTTTTAAGTTTGAAACAAAGGTTGAAACAACCTGTACTCATTCGGTACATAGGGCGACTGTACACTGAAGCTTTTCTACTGGCAAATCCATTAGCACAAACAAAGACATCTATTATTTTAGGTGAAAGAAACTTAGTAACAGAGTGCTTTGTATTTCATCAAAATGCTCCAAGTTATCCAGGCTAAAACAAAGAGTCAAAATGAATTTCATGATTTCTTTTATAAAACTTAATCGATCCTTCCTAGATCTAATCGATGATCCGTCGTAAAGTCTCTTGTTGGTCAGAGTTAGTCAGACCTACTACACGAGACAAAAATACTTTATGAAGGAATATCAATTAGATCTAGGAAAGATCGATTAAGTTTTATAAAAGAAATCGTGAAATTCATTTTTCAAATGCCGTTTTACCGACAATATTTCCTAACAAATTCTAAATCACAAAAAAACGCACACTATTATAACACTCAACATTCACCAAAGTCTATAGAATATAATTCTTTGCGGAACATTATGTCTTCAACTTCAATTTGCTTGCGCACATAATTTCATTTCTATGTATTTTTGGTACAACAAAAACACCATCAAGTTTGTCGTATCCATAGCTCTTCTTTATGAATGTTTGAACATTTTGTTTGTTTTGATTAATTAACATACGTCGTAGAGATAACCATAGAAAACTACTTTAACTTTAAATAAAAATGTGAAGACGAAAAATATAAATTTTTGCATTTTTTGACGTTTCGATGACTTCTTTTCATCATGATCACAATACTGTATGAAAAAAATAATTATAAGTAATTAAATACTTCACATAGAAGAAAACCAAAAAAACAACTAGGAAAGCTCAAGGGGATATGACGCAAATTTTTCATTCAAGTATTAATGATTCTTTAATCAAAAGTTCTTTGTCAAACTTTCCATTTCAAATCATCAAGAGAGGCATCATATCATGTCCAGTTAACAATAGATATTCTACAACAACTGACTGTTTACGAGGATCACGCTGTTCTTTGAACCTCGTTTCAACGTGTCTTTTGATCTTCCCACATAAAAAGAATCGCAATATGTGCAGTGCACTCCGTTCACCACATGAGATTTTAACCTTAAAGGTATTCTATCTTTGAACATAAGCAAATTTGCAGTTCGAAAACTCGTACGGAAGAATACTTTATGATTCACTTGAGGATAACAGTTACTGAATAGTGACAACAGTCACTTTTGAAGAATGTCTGACTGCTTACCATAAAATGGTAAAATCAATTTAATTTCTTTCTCATCGAAACGTCAAAAAATGCAAAAATTTATATTTTTCGTCTTCACATTTTTATTTGGCCCAGTAAGAAAGATTTTTTCAAACTACTTTAAAAAAATGAGCTGAACGCAAAACTCATAGACCATCCCCTCCTACAAAAGTCGCCCCAAAATTCGCGCATTCGCGCAAAAGGTTTTCAAATTCACACAATCCCAATTTTCTTTCAAAAATCGGGAAAACTTTCAGGCAAATGAAAGAAAGATTCACCAACGCAACAAACACGTCACCTTATTTTCAACGTTCTACCACCGGTCCAAATAACGTTATCTGAAGTTGAAACAAAGCTGCGAGGACGTTAAAACTACGTCCTCGTGTCTACTGAGTCAACCAAATTCAAGCAAAACATTAAAAAAACTAAAATTTCTTCTTTCTTCTTTCAAGAAAACAAATAGAGCAAATCAATATTACGATGCTCATGTTCAAGAAGAAAAACAAAACAAAAACATGACATGTACATACATCGTCAAAAAATAACATTTGTGATTTAATTGTTTACTTGTTAATGATTATCAAAGTCCTCCTCATTAGCATCGAGTTGGTATTTAAATCAGGTTGCTATGTTTTTTATAAGCAATGAGGAGAAGAACCCAAAGGTATCCTCTGGCGTGAGATTTATGCCAGTACCGATGTCAAGTTTAATTGTTATAGTCCCGGGGGGGGGGGGGGTACTAGGGTTAAGGAATGATTGGTATGTGCGGCCCCAGACCCCTCAAACCCGACCCATAGAGAGACTAATTTTTGCCAAAAAAGTGACCCTTAGGAGACTTTTTGGTGCATCCAATTTCAAAAGTTTTTCCATTAATGTATAAAGTTTTGAGCCTTAGAGAGACTGTTTTTATTTTTTCGCGACCCTTAGAAAGACTTGGGAAGATTGAAAACCCGACCCTTAAGCCCCCCGGGGTTATATAGTCATTCCCTTAAATTCTGCAGCACCAGAAAATAGCCCATTCATTTTTTATCTGGCTATCCTTTTGATAGCATCCAAATTGAGAAAAGAATACAGGCTTTAAATGTCTTATGAAAAACACAAGGCGATATTTAATTGCCTTTTTGGTTGGCGTTAGTTTGTGGTTAATTACAGGAACTCACGACCATTCTATTTACTAGCAGTTAGCTGAAGCTATGAATGCCCCGCGCGCAGAGATCATTTAGCCCAGAGGAGTGGCCTTGATATGTCCCATGCTCCTGAGCAAAACGGAGCAGATAAAAAATTAATTCCTAAGATTATTGCCCCGCAGGGGCTTTTGTTGCTTCACGAAGCGGAGATGCTCGCCAGAAAAAATATTTACGTTTTGTTTCGTGTTTCTTGAACTTTGGACTTTATCGTGATGATGATGGAGCGGGCCGCCGCGGT